>CAUDMG010000623.1:880000-970000 GCA_958450375.1 Homarus gammarus | reverse complement strand
CATTACTACTACATTCCTAGTACAACCACTACTAAAACTATTATTAAATACTACTACTACTACTAATAATAATACTAATACTAATAATAACAATAATAATAATAACAATAACAATAATAACAATTAATACAATAACAACAATAACAATTTCCTCGTTATAACTCGGCACACACACACCATTAGATTTCAATATAAATAAGCATAAAACAATGTCCTTCAGATTAAAACACAGACATCATCTCCCACGCGGTGTTTTGGTCAACGCCCCTCAACGCACATACCGCATGGAGGCAGATATGTCCTGTGACTCTACCATGTCCCCCCCCCCCACCACCACCACCCTCCTACACAAATATATACATATGCATACACACAAACACATATGTATAATCAAACACGTACATCAACACACATCAATACACATTCACTTGTATGTGTTAATGAAAACAAACATGAGTTAAGTATCTAAACATGCTTCACAAACACAAAATATATACATCCATACATATAAACAAACACACGTGGAATGTATATACTGCACGTGTAAACATATACATCCACATCACTCACACATACGCACACATAATCACGGAGGAAGGCATACATATCACACGGGCTGTTAAACAATGGTATATATATCACTCACAAACACATACACACACACAAACCCTCGCTCACAAACCCACACATAAACAAACTCACCTACACATGCAAATCAACAAACACACACACACATAGATGGAAGGATGAGGAGGTGCCACAAGGAGTACATGGGCATTGTGAAGGGAGGCAGCAGGGGTGGGTGGGACTGTGTAGAAGGGAGGTGGGGGGGGGGGGGGTGAGGTATGAAGTATTAGCAAGAGAAGGAGGGGAAGGAGGTGAAGGAGGGGAAGGAGGTGACAAGCGCCACCTCTTCTTATCCGTGTTATCTATGGTGGTAATATAAGTAGAGTACCTTACAGAGCCAGCCAAACATTGACTAGGTGCCCCGTCTGTAGCAGCGGTAAAGGACGGCCTTCACTCCCTCCCTCCCTCCCACCGACTCCCCGATAATACATACACCTGTCCGCTTCAAATGGTGAAGATTCGGTCACCGATAATTGCACTACATCCACGACGGTGATTTAGCGAGACGAGTAACACATTTCTGGTTCATTTTCATCATTTTCTAGAGTTGGTTTGTCGTGTGGGTGAATAGAAGGTGGAACAGCTGGTGGGTGTGAAGGCCGCCCTCACTCACCCCACCAAGATATAACCCAACGGATTTATGCAGTGTTGGCATAATTTCCCCCCAGTAAGACAATGGGTCTGGCCCCTTCACCCATCAGGTGCTATTATCAACAAGATTCGGGGTATGTTGGCAGCGTAGTGACAGGGGAGTAAGGGACAAGGGTGGTGAGGGAGGCAGAGTCACCCTGCCACAACACACACAGTTTCCTGGCTGGGGTAAAGTCCTGACAGAAGCACCAAAGCTTGTGGGACGGGACGGGGCGGCTGGTGAAGGTATCCACACTGACTCCATAGGCTAGCTTACCTGTACAGTTTTGAGAGCGTATTCCTTAACAAACATCTTCTTATGCGACACACACACTCAAGCTAATCCTGACAAGCCACTGGGAAGAACTGGTGGGTCGGCAGAGCAGTGTTCACACCCTCAAACAGTGTACACAAACACACGCACACACGGCATTTCCTACAATAACGTCCACATGTACACGGAGCCGTCTAGGGCCAGCGACGAAGCAAGTCTCGCTAGTCTTCTTTAGTCGACTCCAGAGCCTGGCTGCCAGAGGTATGACCACGCAATCCTCCCACTCCCACTCCCATCACAGACGCTTTATCTCACTTCACCACACTAAATAAACCCTATTGACATTCTCGGTTGTTTCCCGCGTGTTTCTCAGAAGAACTGGTGGAAAAAGAGGGCAGAATATAAGATTGGTGGAGGAGTGCTTGGTTCCGGTGGCGGGCGCTAGGCGTCTCTACTGTCTGGTAAACATGGCTGCCTGGCCGCCGGGTAGATGTGATCTCCAACTGACCCCGCTTGTGTCCTCGTGTCCTAATGCTCCGCTACCATGACTTCGGCTTAGCTTTACCATTCATTATCCTTCCTTACTATCTTATCTCTGGACACCACAGGTCTTATCGCCAATATCTAGCGGCACATACGTCAACAACACCTGAGAAACGACGTCCCAAACGAAAGAGAAAGTGGGATGGCTTGAGCCGAGCAACGAAATTACACGAAAACGCACTGATTCACAGAGACTGACCGACGGAAGACACTCGCTCATAATGGCAATCTCTCGTAGCAGAAAAAGTCAGTAAGAAATGAGGCATAACATATCAAGTGGTAGGCAGGAGCGGCAGCGGTAGTCACCTTTTATCACTGCACCACCAACCATATCACTTACCCCCGACCTGCCTGCTTCCGCCTGCTATCTGACGTCCAACAACCCAGTCACACCCGAGCAGTAACACACACACACACACACGAACTACTAACATTACCCACCACTCCTTCGAGAGACATTCACTAAACGGAATATAAAACATGAATAATGATAAAGACCGTAAGAGGCTGCCTCACACACACTCACGTTACCCGGTAATTTCAACGCGTCTATAAAAGTGATCAGAATTATGACACGAGCAACAGAGTTAAGTGTGAGCTGGGAGACCTGAGCTACCATGGTAAGGGGAGGTGGTATTGATGGTACCTTGGTGGGTGGTGGTGAGTGTAGTGGGTGACGGTGGGTGTAGTGGGTGGTGGTGGGTGTAGTGGGTGGTGGTGAGTGTATTGGATGGTGGTGAGTGTATTGGATGGTGGTGGGCGTGTGATGGGTATTAGAGGGGGGCGTGTAACGGGTATTAGAGGGAGCGTGTGACGGGTATTAGAGGGGGCGTGTGACGGGTATTAGAGAGGGCGTGTGACGGGTATTAGAGAGGGCGTGTGACGGGTATTAGATGGGGCGTGTGACGGGCATTAGAGGGGGCGTGTGACGGGTATTAGAGAAGGCGTGAGACGGGTATTAGAGAGGGCGTGAGACGGGTATTAGAGGGAGCGTGTGACGGGTATTAGAAGGGGCGTGAGACGGGTATTAGAAGGGGCGTGAGACGGGTATTAGAGGGGGCGTGTGACGGGTATTAGAGAGGGCGTGTGACGGGTATCAGAAGGGCGTGTGACGGGTATTAGAGGGGGCGTGAGACGGGTATTAGAGGGGGCGTGTGACGGGTATTAGAGAGGGCGTGTGACGGGTATCAGAAGGGCGTGTGACGGGTATTAGAGGGGGCGTGAGACGGGTATTAGAGGGGGCGTGTGACGGGTATTAGAGGGAGCGTGTGACGGGTATTAGAGGGGGCGTGTGACGGGTATTAGAGGGGGCGTGTGACGGGTATTAGAGGGAGCGTGTGACGGGTATTAGAAAGAGCGTGTGACGGGAATTAAAGAGGGCGTGTGACGGGTATTAAAGAGGGCGTGTGACGGGTATTAGAGGGGCGTGTGACGGGTATTAGAGGGAGCGTGTGACGGGTATTAGAGAGGGCGTGTGACGGGTATTAGAGGGGGCGTGTGACGGGTATTAGAGAGGGCGTGACGGGTATTAAAGAGGGCGTGTGACGGGTATTAGAGGGGGGCGTGTGACGGGTATTAGAGGGGGCGTGTAACGGGCATTAGAGAGGGCGTGTGACGGGTATCAGAAAATATGAGACAAATTAACACCTTACGTAGGCAACATTCTATTAACAAAACATTAATGTGTTCTATATTCAACATTACATCATTAATTACTTTTACACAAGAAACAACAGCAAACATTCTTAAACACACAGTGAACACATCAACCTATTGGTCATTATCTATACATTATACATTTCAGGTGTATTAAATTACCTAAATGATCTTCTACGGCGTGTATGGTATATGATGTATGGTGATAAGTGAAGTTGTGAAACCCGGGAACTACTCTGACCCTCCTTGTCTCCCACCTGATTGATAACTGGACGGCCAAATGGACTCAAAGTCATAAGTTACCATAACATCCATTGGCTTACGCGATCCCACCAATCACAAGCCCACATGAGAGGCATATGGGCGGAGTTTATTTTACATACCCCCCCCCCCCCCCAAAAAAAAAAAAATAATAATAATAACCACTGTCAAATAGGTACACACAGTTACATGCACACTCAACATAAACAAACAATTACTGTAAAAAAAAATAATATCAGTATGCGTAGATGATACCTGGTGTCACCTGGGTAGTCAGTAATACATATTCCACACACACACACACACACGTACTACATCACACGGAGTACACGCTGCTAGTAATTACAACTTAAACTAGTTAATACACTAGCAGATTACGTTATAATTCTGTGTATAGCATATAAATCGGTGCTTGTATCTGTCTGTCTGTCTGTCTCTCCGTCTGTCTGTCTGTCTCTCCGTCTGTCTGTCTGTCTGTCTGTTTATCTGTCTGTCTCTCCGTCTATTTATCTATTTGCATTATAGTCGTCTGTCACGGTGAGAGAAAGATGGCCAAGCTGGAGTGACCTCTATTAGTGATCTCTAGCAGTGACTATTAATAACCTCTAGCAATGACCTATTAGTGACCTCTATTAGTGACCTGTATTAATGACCTCTAGCAGTGACCTTTAGCAGTTCAAACATGAGGGTTCCACATTTGATCACGAGCCCATTGCTCCCAACCAATGATAATGTGTTTGGGAATCATCCAGGGTTATGATTGGTGGGACTTAAATACCTTATGATAAATACAAGGATCACATATCTATAATATATTAATTTTCTCTAAAAAAATTCCCTAATTTATGGAAGATTTCTTTGAAGTGAAAAATAATTAAAATTCAGATATCTTTTTTTAGTTTCCATGGCAACTAATAAATAATAATAATAGGGAATATTTGAGTACATAATTATCCTGAACCGCTTCTTAAAATAATTCCCAACACGTTAAATAATTATCTAATCATAAAATTACATAAAACATAATTGGGGTGATTTTCTGACGTCATCGCCGGCAGCAATCACTTAATAACCAAAAAATATATTCTAAACTTACCTCTCTACACACACACACACACACACACACACACATACCCACACACACACACATCTACAATACACATATAATAGTCTCCCTTCTCTTATAAATGTTTCTCATCAAAAGTAAGCCAGTTTAATAATATCAATAGTTTACAGCACGTCACCCAGCCTTCGAGATACACTAGTCCCTCCTGCCACTGAGAGCCACTGTTTTCTTTCATTGTGTACCGTCAGCTGTATGTGTGTGTGTGTGTGTGTGTGTGTGGAGAGTAACAGGTGTCAACATTCAATAATAATAACAGTTCTGATCAAACCTATAACACCTATAACTCTCACCTATAACACCCACCTATAACACCTACCTATATATCAGCTTACATCAGTTATCCAGGTATATATCTCCGCCTTTCTCTACAGTAAATATAAACAGGACTTAAAGATTTCACTCAAACTCACGAATTTCCGATCAGCACACGATGGCCTCACCACCAAGTGTCTTATCTTGTTTTTGTTTTTTTCTTTTGTTTTTTTTTTTCGTGGAATGTGACGAAGGGTAAGTGTCTGTTGGCCCAAGTAAACAGTGGCGCGCCCCTCAGTTACTGGTAGGGCGGGGTACAGTGGGCCAGCCTCCGCGCCCCTTAGTTACTGGTGGGGTGGGATACAGTGGGCCAGCCTCTGCGGAAATATCTACCGGCGACACAATACACCAGAGACGACGACACCATCCACACCATACCTCACATACAATACCACAGACGCCAAGTATTGTTGCAAAAGTATAGCGACGATACACCAAAAATACAACACAAGTGACGTAGTTACCTCAAACAAAAACCTGTATGACGTAATATTTTAAGTCTCTATATATTGCTCCCGTAAGACGTCCTCTGGGGGTACACGAACCAAGGTTGGTCACTCAATTCTGATTAGAGATATTGAAGCGGTGGCAACAAACAATACAGCGACGAGCAACTAAGCTTATGCCCACCTTCAGGAACTTACAATGAAGGGGCTAAACCTACCTACACTGTTTTATAGAAGACCAATCAGAATAGAGGACCTCACCTTTTATCCTGACGAAGACCTCACAGTGTGTTTGTCCTCCTCACTCTCCCTTACCTGTTGAGAAAAAAAAAACATTATTAAAACCTTTGACTAAAATTACTTGGATTATAAACAAACAAAACGAAATAGTGTTTTTATTTTGAGGGGAAGGGGGAAGTAGGTAAGGAGAGGGGAGAAGAAAGGGAAAATAAGGAAGGAAAGGGGAGGGGGATCGGGAGATGGGAGATAAAATAACAAGGAGGAAAGGTCATGGGGAAGGAAAAGGGGACAGAGTAGAAAGGGGAGAAACGGGTAAGGAGGTCAAGGGAAGGGGGAATGAGAGGGGGGAAATGGGAGGGGAAAGATGGACAGAGGAAGTATATTGAACAAATACAAAAATAATCACAAAAACAACTAAAGAAAATCTCAATCCAATTTCAACAGTACTGAAATATAAACAAAAAAAAACGTACGATATTTTTTTCCCACGTCTCTCAGTTTAGCGTCTCAGCCAATCAACGCTGCCCTAGACCCCCTTGATGCATACCTACTGTACGTGCATACAATAACAAACAGCAGGGTACCAGATCAGTATGTTTAAAGGAGAATAAGGATGCAGCCGACCATCCTACGAAACTGTCTCTTTAATTCACTCTTATTACATTAATCCTGATCGTATCCTAACTCCTCAAGCTATGAAGGATTAATCTGGAGTTATCGTCATTTAGGATTTATCTGCAGGGATTTTTAATTAGGATTAAACCCTTGAGTACGATGATTTAACCCCCTGAGTACGTACACACACACACACGAGGTAGGGTCGGGATAAAGGAGACATGATGCTCTAGTATGTATTACCAATTACCTGAGCAAGTGACCCTCGACAGCCACCATCATCACCTTCATCGCCATCATCACCGCCACCATCATCAACACCATCATCACCATCTCCTGCACCGCCAACATATTTGCGGAAATTGCTGTCGGCTCCACTCCACACCACAAGCTCCCAAATGCTGCACACGCACACATACACACACACACACACACACACACACACACACACGCACACACACACTCTCTCTCTCTCTCTCTCTCTCTCTCTCTCTCTCTCTCTCTCTCTCTCTCTCTCTCTCTTCCCACGCTGACACTTCAAGCAATTCTCTTGTGGGGCCAACAGGGGTTTGTCTTGTCCTATACTACCATAAAGGAAGACTAGCGAACCAAAACTCCCTCACTGTCCCCGCCCACAACACACCTTCGCTCTGACACCCTAAGTTATATCAGTCAGAGCAGTCAGGTAAATCCCGTAATTATTTTGTCCTGACTTTCGTTTTATAAAGATATTTGGATTTTAATTTATAAACCAAAAAAATATCAAGGTAAGTTATTTTTTTAACTCTCAATTATCTTACCTGGCACACCTGAGTTTTTTTATAACAACGAATTTTCATTTAGTTTCCAGTTATCAACCTTAATTACCCATTTAATTACATCAATCACTTCTACCTATCACCTTCCCTTAATATAACCGTAATATACTTTTCAATAACTATCCAGATATATATTAATCTATATATTTCAGTAGTCTTCTGTTATAGCATCATATCTATACAGTCGTGACTGTAGTTTATATTCAGGCGACCAATAATAATAACAGGTTGTATTGTTGATACCTGAGGAGAATAGTGATCATTTTCCTTCACTACGAGACTGGTGGTGAGGCGGTCTTGTTCTGGTGACTTTTGGTGACAAGAAGAGGTGATTGTTTTGGGCTGCATAGTACGACACACCTGTACAGTTTAATTAATGCACGACACACCTGAACAGTTAAATTAATGCACGACACACCTGTACAGTTTAATTAATGCACGACACACCTGAACAGTTTAATTAATGCACGACACACCTGAACAGTTAAATTAATGCACGACACACCTGTACAGTTTAATTAATGCACGACACACCTGAACAGCTTAATTAATGCACGACACACCTGTGCAGTTTAATTAATGCACGACACACCTGTGCAGTTTAATTAATGCACAACACCTCCAATATGACACACACATGTTAAGTAACTTGAGTATGAAACACACACACACACAGGGAGTAGGTGTAGTGAAGTGAATATAGCAAGAGAGAGAGAGAGAGAGAGAGAGAGAGAGAGAGAGAGAGAGAGAGAGAGAGAGAGAGAGAGAGAGAGAGAGAGAGAGAGAGAGAGGGTGTAGATAAATGCCATACTCACACACCTCTCCCACCAAGTATATACAGTGGTGGTGTTTGGAATAAATCATATTAATATGTGTTCTCAACCTGGCCGGGAGATGGGCGGCCCCGCATACTGTTGACTTACTATGTGTGTCGCGACTGTCATCTGCATATATCTTTACACCCCCTCTTAGTGTTGTGTGTGTGTGACTGATTGCGGTTACAGAGAGAGAGAGAGAGAGAGAGAGAGAGAGAGAGAGAGAGAGAGAGAGAGAGAGAGAGAGAGAGAGAGAGAGAGAGAGAGAGAGAGAGACTACCTAAACAAAGTCGTCGTCTGTAAACAATAGAAAATAAGCCAAGAATCCCGTAGCTGCAGGAGACAGGTGAATGCAGCCACGTCAGGAGGAACACCCACACCCAGAAGAGAGAGAGAGAGAGAGAGAGAGAGAGAGAGAGAGAGAGAGAGAGAGAGAGAGAGAGAGAGAGAGAGAGAGAGAGAGAGAGAGAGATTTGTTACCTGCCAGGAGAGGTAGTCTGTTTACCTTAGGACACCTGTGTATGTGGTGTGGTCCTTTGGGTAGATGATGAAGGAAAGAGGAAGGAATAGGTTGTGGGTGAGGTGTGAGGAAGGAAAGGAGAAAGGATAGGTAAATGAGATGCAAGGATGGGAAGGGAGTGATAGGTAGTAGGTGAAGGTATAGGTTCTTTAAGGTGAATATCCAATAGGTGAAGGAGTTTATGTGTTAATGGAGAGATTAAGGGAGATATACCAACAGGTGTTTCAGGTGTTTACGTAAGAGGGACATATATATACATTATTGACATCCCGTTTATGCTACTCAGAATGTCCTTCGAGGTTGCAGGTGTTCAGGTGTATGTCATTAGGTGTGGCTTGTTCCAGGGAATGACTTATTGCGACAGATACATACTGAGTCTATTAAACAAGGTGGGTGTGTGTGTGTGTGTGTGTGTGTGTGTGTGTGTGTGTGTGTGTGTGTGTGTGTGTGTGTCTTGGGTTCCAAACACCAGACGAAAATTAATGTACTTTATTTATTTTTTTTTATTTTTTTATTTTTTTTTTCAGGCGAGGGAATCAAAATAAATCAACAAAGATGGTGGAGATATTTACAGTAGAGGAAAGAGGTGGTTTAATATTCATGTATGGAGAGCCAGATGCTACACACACACACACACACACACACACAACACACGGATCAGTTGAAAAATAATTTAGTGGACAACACCCAGGGGTATGACACACCTTGTGATCTACTTGGGCGATGATGCAAGGTGTGTGTGTGACGACAACATGTGGGCCAGCTGGGGCGAGGTGTGTGGGCTGGCTGGGGGCATGGTGTGTGGGCCAGCTGGGGGCGAGGCACTTGGGCCAGCTGGGTGCGTGGTGTATCAGCCAGCTGGGGCGAGGTATGTGGCCAGCTAGGGGGTGAGGTATGTGAGCCACCTGGAGGTGTGTCATGTGGGCCAGCTGGGGGAGTTGTATTTGGACTCAGCTGTGTTGTGAGGGACCGTACTGCCCACACCTCCACAAGTATACGACTTATTCTTACCCCTGTTGTCGTGTATGTATGTATGTATGTATGTATGTATGTAGGTATGTATGTAGGTAGGTATGTAGGTAGGCATGTATGTATGTATGTATGTATGTATGTATGTATGTAGGTATGTATGTATGTATGTGTGTGTTGACATAAGAATGCCATAAAAATCATAAAACATTATTCACTTATGTTTTATTTTTGAAACTCATGACCTCAACACACACACACACACCTCCACACCTCCGCCATCTCTGCAACTGACTGCAAGACGTGCAATTGGCCTATTAACACTGCTAGTTCTATAATTACCCTCATTATTATTTGACAGTAATTTCCGCTTATAATCTGTCTTATAATTAAGGTCAGGTTGTGAGGTCAGGTTGTGAGGTCAGGTTGTGAGGGCAGTTTGTGAGGGCAAGTTGTGAGGTCAGGTTTGTGAGGGCAGGTTGTGAGGGCAGGTTGTGAGGTCAGGTTGTAAGAGCAGGTTGTGAGGTCAGGTTAAGAGGTCAGGTTAAGAGGTCAGGTTATGAGGTCAGGTTAAGAGGTCATCATACAAAACAACACTAACAAAATAGACACAAACTCATTTACATAACACTTCAATAAACCACCTGAAGATTAGACACCCTAGCTTATATCACCTGATTAAAACCCCCTAACCTAACCAAACCAAACCTAACCTAACCTAACCAAACCTAACCCCACAGTTAGTACTTCCTTGATACCATCCCCCTCCCTCCACCCCCCCCCACCTCCTCCCACCACACCTGTCCGAATATGTAGGTGTCCACTATACGCTTAGACAGGTCACCGGAAATGCCACGAACTTACACACACAGAACTGGTTTATCATATCCATTCAGCAGGTGAGGTGGAGATTGGACCCCCCCCCCCCCCCACCACCATCACCACTACTACTACCACTACCACCACTACCACCACTACCAGTATCCCCTACCACTACTAACCCCACACCCACCACTATCACTACCACCACTAGTATCTCCCACCACCACCACCACCACTAACCCCACTGCCACCACTACCACTACCATCACCAGTGTCCCCCACCACCACCACCACTAACCCCACACCCACCACTACCACTACCAGTATCGCCACTACCACCACCACTAACCCCACACCCACCACTACCCCTAGCCACTGCCACCACCGCTACCATCCGATACCTTCACTTGTCAATGGGGTCACACACCATTCATGGGGAGGGGAGAATGGGAGGAGTGGGTCAGGTATGAGGGAGGTGGAGAGGCGTTAAGGAGGTGTGAGGGAGGGAAGGAGGTGAGGTGTGAGGGAGGGTAGGAGGTGAGGTGTGAGGGAGGGTAGGAGGTGAGGTGTGAGGGAGGGTAGGTGAGGTGTGAGGGAGGGTAGGAGGTGAGGTGTGAGGGAGGGAAGGAGGTGAGGTGTGAGGGAGGGTAGGAGGTGAGGTGTGAGGGAGGGAGGAAGGTGAGGTGTGAGGGAGGGTAGGAGGTGAGGTGTGAGGGAGGGTAGGAGGTGAGGTGTGAGAGAGGGAGGAAGGTGAGGTGTGAGAGAAGGAGGTGAGGTGTGAGGAAAGGAAGGTGAGGTGTGAGGGAGGGAGGTAGGTGAGGTGTGAGGGAGGGAGGAGGTGAGGTGTGAGGGAGGGAGGAAGGTGAGGTGTGAGAGAGGGTAGGAGGTGAGGTGTGAGGGAGGGAGGAAGGTGAGGTGTGAGAGGGAGGAGGTGAGGTGTGAGGGAAGGAAGGTGAGGTGTGAGAGAAGGGAGGTGAGGTGTGAGGGAAGGGAGGTGAGGTGTGAGGGAAGGAGGTGAGGTGTGAGGGAAGGGAGGTGAGGTGTGAGGGAAGGGAGGTGAGGTGTGAGGGAAGGGAGGTGAGGTGTGAGGGAAGGAAGGTGAGGTGTGAGGGAAGGAAGGTGAGGTGTGAGGGAAGGAAGGTGAGGTGTGAGAGAAGGAAGGTGAGGTGTGAGAGAAGGGAGGTGAGGTGTGAGGGAAGGGAGGTGAGGTGTGAGGGAAGGGAGGTGAGGTGTGAGAGAAGGAAGGTGAGGTGTGAGAGAAGGGAGGTGAGGTGTGAGAGAAGGAAGGTGAGGTGTGAGAGAAGGGAGGTGAGGTGTGAGAGAAGGGAGGTGAGGTGTGAGAGAAGGGAGGTGAGGTGTGAGAGAAGGGAGGTGAGGTGTGAGGGAAGGGAGGTGAGGTGTGAGAGAAGGAAGGTGAGGTGTGAGAGAAGGGAGGTGAGGTGTGAGGAGAAGGGAGGTGAGGTGTGAGGGAAGGAAGGTGAGGTGTGAGGGAAGGGAGGTGAGGTGTGAGAGAAGGGAGGTGAGGTGTGAGAGAAGGGAGGTGAGGTGTGAGGGAAGGGAGGTGAGGTGTGAGGGAAGGGAGGTGAGGTGTGAGAGAAGGAAGGTGAGGTGTGAGAGAAGGGAGGTGAGGTGTGAGGGAAGGGAGGTGAGGTGTGAGGGAGGGAGGAGGTGAGGTGAGGGAGGGAGGTGAGGGAGAGGAAGGTGAGGTGTGAGGGAGGGAGGAAGGTGAGGTGTGAGGGAGGAGGTGAGGTGTGAGGGAGGGAGGTGAGGTGTGAGGGAGGGAGGAAGGTGAGGTGTGAGGGAGGGAGGAAGGTGAGGTGTGAGAGAGGGTAGGAGGTGAGGTGTGAGGGAGGGAGGAAGGTGAGGTGTGAGGGAGGGAGGAAGGTGAGGTGTGAGGGAGGGAGGAAGGTGAGGTGTGAGGGAGGGAGGAAGGTGAGGTGTGAGGGAGGGAGGAGAGGTGAGGTGTGAGGGAGGGAGGAAGGTGAGGTGTGAGGGAGGGTAGGAGGTGAGGTGTGAGAGAGGGTAGGAGGTGAGGTGTGAGGGAGGGAGGAAGGTGAGGTGTGAGGGAGGGAGGAAGGTGAGGTGTGAGGGAGGGAGGGGTGATGGAAAGAATATGAGGATGGACCAAAATATTAAATGGACCAATAATAAACAAAAATTAAAAAAATAGCATTGGACAAAACTACATCTTGGACAAAATTACTTTCTTCTCGTCCCACATACACACTTTCTTCCCATCACAAACACTTTTTTTCCATCACAAACACTTTTTTTTCCATCACAAACACTTTCTTCCCATCACAAACATTTTCTTCCCATCACAAACACTTTTTCTCCATCACAAACACTTTCTTCCCATCACAAACATTTTCTTCCCGTCACAAACACTTTTTCTCCATCACAAACACTTTCTTCCCATCATTTGCACTTTCTTCCCATCATATACACATTCCTTCTACACATTCTTTCCCCACGACCTACACATACTTTACTCACTCTCTCTCTCTATTTCTTTCTTTATTCTCTTTCTTTCCTTAATCTCTCTTTATCTCTTCATTATCTTTCTTTAATATCTTTACTTTCTCTTAATTCTTTCTTTCTCTTCACTTTCTCTTTTTCTCTAATTACTATCTCTTTCTCCTTTTCTCCCTTTAATTTCTCTTTCCCTCTTTACTTCTTTCTCTAATTATTCTCTCTCAGTTTTCTCTTTGTATATATAATCTCTCTCTCTCTCTCTCTCTCTCTCTCTCTCTCTCTCTCTCTCTCTCTCTCAGAAGGCGAATCAAGGTGGTGGAGTTGAGTCACAGAGCCTCGGGGTGCTGTCAGTGGCCATGGGGAGGAGGGGTGGGGAGGGGGGGGAGGGGTGGGGATGGAGGGGGGGGGTGGGGAGGAGTGGGGGAGGGAAGAGGAGGCAGACAGGCAAGGAAGATGGTGAATACAAATTATTATTGCACAGTATTATTATTATTATTATTATTATTATCATCCTTCCCCATTATCTCCCTCCCACTCCCCTATCCCCTTTATTCATTCCCACCCATCCTCCCACTCCCTTACTTCACCTCCCCCACTATCTCCCCTTCTCATCTCCCCCTCTCCTCTCTTCTCCTCCCCACCCTTCCTCTTCTTCTCTTAACATCTCACCCTTCTTGTCCACCTCCCCTCCCCACCCCTCCTTCCCTCCCCACCCCACCCCTCCTTCCCTCCCCACCCCTCCTCCCCATGGCCACTGGCAGCACCCCGAGGCTCTGTGACTCATCTCCACCACCTTGATTCGCCTTCTGAGAGAGAGAGAGAGAGAGAGAGAGAGAGAGAGAGAGAGAGAGTTATCATCAATCATCATTATCGTTGTTATTATTATTATTATCATTATCACATTGTTTATAAGATAACAACCATAACACCATAACAATCCATTAAATACCAGAGAGACATAAGTAAATGTTAACCTCTCTCCACACCTAATCATGAGACGTGAATTCGATCCAACGCCAGCGGCTATAGACAGGGTCAAGTGTATTTTGGTTGGTCACCCCGTTATATCACGCTACTAGGTCGAGATGCTCATCAAGATCGTTAGATAAATATTCCTCGTAACTTTAAGACGATTTAAAAATACACCTTAATAGTTATCTTACGTTAAAATAGACATCCAGAAATGACATCAATAGGACCACGTGAAGATTAGGCACCCGGAGTATATTTTACCTGATAGGGGAAGCAGAAGGAGGAGGGAGAGGAGGAGGAGAAGAGGAGGAGGCGGAGAAGAGGAGGAGGAGGAGGAGGAGGAGGGGAGGAGGAGGAGGAGGAGGAGCAGGAGGAGAAGGAGGAGGAGCAGGAGGAGGAGGAGCAGGAGGATGAAGAGGAGGAGGAGGAGGAGGAAGAGGAGGAAGAGGAAGAGGAGGAGGAGGAGGAGGAGGAAGAGGAGGAGGAGGAGGAGGAGGAGGAGGAGGAGGTGGTGGTGGTGGTAGGGTTCCACACTCCTGCTGGTGGTTCACACACGTTCGGAAATACCTCACTCCTGCCTACCACCCTCTATACCCGGGGGAGGGGGGGAGGGTGAGGAAAGGGGAGGAGAATGGATGGGAAAGGGTGAGGAGGGGAGAGGGAGAATAAAGAGGGAAGGGGGCTTGGGGAAGGCGGAAAGGATGGGAAAGGGGGAATGGATGAGGGAGGGAAGGGGAAGAAGGGGAGGGGTGGGGAAGAAGGGGAGAGGGGTGGGGAAGAAGGGGAGGGGTGGGCAAGGGGGAGGAGTGGGCAAGGGGGAAGAAGAACATTACCAAACATCAAGAGAAATTTACCATGATCCAAAACACTTCATTCTCCCTTAAGAGTAATTTCACCGCTTGGTTGACCTCGGTAACAGCACGAGTTTGGTCTATCATCGATCATGGGTCAAGGTCACAGGTTAGGTTAGGTTAAGTGTGAGGAAATGTTGACAGGTGAGAGCACGGGGGGGGGATGGAAGGGGGTGGAGGGGAGGGGGGGAGGGGAGGGAGAGGGGAGGGGGGCGATCACACTTGAGATTTCGATATGTTGTAAGAATTGTTAATATACGAGTCTGTCTGTCTGTCTGTCTGTCTGTCTGTCTCTATACAACAGCCTAGTGTAGGTCATCTCTGGATTGTTGTTCTGGGCCGCGTTGAGTCACGGAGATCGTGGGGGTGAGTGGCAGAGACCAGAGGGTGAGTGGCAGACACCAGAGGGTGAGTGGCAGACCCCAGAGGGTGAGTGGCAGTCAAAAGTAAACCACCTCCCCCTTCCCTCCACCACCCCCCTCCCTCCCCCACACACTCCTCCCAGTCGAATTATTACGAGTAGAGTCCTCCCCTCAACCCCCCCCCCCCACCCCTTTCTGGTGATGTTCTCCCATTATTAACCATTACCTCGCCTCCTGTTCGCCTTCACCACGCCTCCTGTTCGCCTTCGCCCGGCCTCCTCCTCCCCTTTACCGCGTCTCCTGTTCGCTTTCGCCCCGCCTCCTGCTCGCCTTCTCCCCGCCTCCTCCTCCCCTTCGCCCCGCCTCCTGTTCGCCTTCTGCTCGCCTCCTCCCATCTTAAATACCAGAGCCACGAAACATGACGACTAATAGCCCTAAACTTTTCCTGTAAGATGGCAAGTTAATTCTTTTAATTTTACGATTTAACATCCTACCCTAACACACACACACACACACACACACACACACACACACACAAAACTCACATCAGTAACACAAATCATAATAATAATAATAATAACAGTCAGGTGTGTACAGGAGACAGGTTTAAGCTAAATTCACAGGTACATTTGTTTATCAATTTTTCGTTAGGTTGACAGAGAGAGAGAGAGAGAGAGAGAGAGAGAGAGAGAGAGAGAGAGAGAGAGAGAGAGAGAGAGAAAGTCATATATGAGTAACTATTATTCAGGGAAGAAAATAAAAAAAACAGACGAACAATAATAATAATAATAATGGGACAACGACCTTACATTCTCCCCGCACTAAGGTCAGGTCACAAGGGTCGAATTTCCTCTCTTACATTTCCTTCATATTTTATTTTTATTTATTACCTGACAAGATTTCTTTTGTTTTATCATCATCATCATCATCATCATCATCATATTTCCTTCTGTGTCTATTCTTTATCAGGTGTGTGTGTGTGTGTGTGTGTGTGTGTGTGTGTGTGTGTGTGTGTATTACTAATTAAAATTGAATTCTTATCATACTTCTCTTATTCCTAATCTTTATCACCTCGTGTCTCTGTTACTCGAAATATTCAAGGGACGCTGTAAGTTAGGGTAGGTTAGGTTAGAATGTTAGGTTAAGTTAGGTTAGGTTAGGTTAGTGGATCCCGTTTTCTTTACTCAACATAAACTCAAGAAAAGTCAAACATTGAAATAAAACGTCGTCATGATGTAGAAAAATTGACTAAGGTAAACAATAATAAGACGAAACAACAACACCAACACAGCACCACCCGCAGCGATAACACCAACAACATCACCAACACAACACCAACACATCACCACCACCACAGAGCCAACAACATCACCAACACAACACCAACACATCACCACCCGCAGAGATAACACCAACAACATCACCAACACAACACCAACACATCACCACCACCACAGAGCCAACAACAGAAAGAGGGGCGGGATAACGGGGCTGGCTGGGTGGCTGGCTGGGTGGCTGGGTGGCTGGCTGGCTGGCTGGGTGGCTGTCCGGCTGGCTGGCTGGTTGGGGTGTCCTTGGCGAGGCCTCCGAGTTGTGAATGGAAGACTCGACTCCCCGTTACCTCCTCCTTATACCTCCTTCTCTTCCTCCTCCTCCTTATACCTCCTCCTCCTCCTCCTCCTCAAAACACAAGGGTCTATATTTCCCTCATATAACTATAATAAAAAGAGGAAGACCGTAGGAAGGGAGGAAAGAAGAGGAGGAAAGAAAGGAAGAGGCGACAACACGACAAGATATCGAAGGAAATACCGGGATAAGATTGTACCTTTGGTCCAGTGGTGCCACATACTCACCACCCTAACCACTCTAACCAATAAACACCTTAACTCTATCGATATTTAAATTAATAATATGATGTAAATAAACGATATAACATGTTAGTAATTAGTTGTGGTTAGTTAGGAGAGGGGTTATAGAAGTGAAAGGAGGTGTGTTTGGGTGGGAGATGTGGCACAGTGGCGGCATTCCTGACACAGGCTGAGTGAGAGCGGACATTGAAAGTTTTTGGTGTTTTCCCGCTTTTTTTTTTTTTCCTCAGCTGATGCAGACTACTGGAATGATAATGACCATCTCGATACAGAGTACACTTGTTCTGACGTCACACTATACTGGTCTCTCTCTCTCTCTCTCTCTCTCTCTCTCTCTCTCTCTCTCTCTCTCTCGCTCACTGTACTCTTCTCATAATTAAAATTGTAACACACACACACACACACACACACACACACACGGAGCCCTCAGACTAATTAATCACCTGAAGATTAACCTAACCTAACCTACCTTATCGTAAATCTACTCAACTTAACCTAACCTAACCATAATTAATCTCAGTTTGTTAAGGTCGTTTACTAACTCAGACAACAGACTCTAGTATATAATAGTTAATGATTCTAAATACTGACGGTGTTATGTATTTAAAGGGTCTCCGTAGATGATGGATTTGAATCCAGGTAAACAAGTCACAGGTAAAAAAGTCACAGGAAAAAAAGTCACAGGAAAAAAAGTCACAGGTAAAAAAGTCACAGGAAAAAAGAAAAGTTAACTATCGAATTCTCACATTTTTTAAGGTTAATATGTCAATCAGTTTCAGTAACCTAACCTAACCTAACCTAACCTAACCTAACCTTTATTACCGGCCACCATAAATTAATTGTGACTTTTTTTCCTGTGACTTTTTTCCTAGCCAAAATTGTGACTTTTTTCTGTGACTTTTTTCCTGTGACTTTATTACCGGCCACCCATGGATTTAGCTAGTGTCTTATAACAACAACAACGACAACAACAACGACAATAACAACAACAACAACAACAACGACAATAACAACAACAACAACAACGACAATAACAACAATAATAGCAACAACAACAACAATAACAACAACGACAATAACAACAATGACAATAACAACAATAACAACAACAACGACAATAACAACAATGACAATAACAACAACAACAACAACAACGACAATAACAATAACAACGACAATAACAACAACAACAACGACAATAACAATAACGACGACAATAACAATAGCAACAACAGCAATAATAATAATAATAATAATAATAATAACAACAATAACAACAATGATAACAACAACAACAACAAACAACAATAGCAACAATAACCGTAAATAAAGAAGGACTTTAGACACTGAAGCACCTGTAAACAATATTGTAAACACCCAAACAACAATAATCTATATATAACGTAAATAAAACAAAAACAACGAAAACAATAAGTATATATCTGAACTTTTTTTTATTAATATACAACTAATAATTTTTAATGGACGCCCCCAAAAAGAAAATCTTATATTCAATAAAACTAAAAATTAATAAACATAAAATAATAAAAATAACATAAGACACGTCAAGGAATGCTGTGTACCTCCTGGGAATAATAATACTAATATACCATGCATAGTGAGGCTCTGTATATTAACTAAGAATGTCGTTGATCATCCTAGGATTAATAAATTACTCCCCAAACATTTCATAACCTAACCAAATAATTTAAATAAAGATAATTCCAAATAATTCAGATACAATTAAAATAACTGACTACTGATGAAAAATAGAGAGATGTTATAAAGGGAAAGAAATAATAAGTAAACATGAGAATAAGCAACACACTGATGAAAGGGAATAATAAGAAACAAAACAATGATAAGAAAACCTTCCCTCCTTCCCCTCGCCTTCCTTCTCCCCTCCTCCCGCCTTCCCCTCTCCTTCCTTCTCCCCTCCTCCCTCCTTCCCCTCTCCTTCCTTCTCCCCTCCTCCTTCCTTCTTCCTCCCCTTCTCTATCAACGCCCTCTCCTCCTCCTCCTCCTCCTCCTCACTTCCTTCGTCTTTCCCCTCCTTCCCTCTCCATTAATTCTCTCCTCTCCCTCTCCCGACTCTCCTCCATAAATCCCCCCCCCACCCCCTTCTCCCCTCACTCTCCCCTCTTTCCGCTCCCTCTACCCATTCCCCCTCTTCCTCCTCTTCCTCTTCATCCCACGACCTCGTCCGCCCACCACAGTTTCATGGACCGTCCCCAACGACCCCTGCACCTCTTAAACCTCCCTCTCTCTTTTTCCTGTTCTCTTACACACACACACACGCACACGCACACAAGCACACGCACACACTTTTTTCTGTTCACTCGCACGCACCTCTCTCTCTCTCTCTCATCTTCTCTCGTGTTGTCTTATACTAGTCTGTGATTGGTTGAGACAGGTGTTTAATCACGGCTTCTAATTGATTGATTCTAACTACAACATTTCTAAAGTGTTAACAAAACCACGACATTTATCCCAAGACATTTTTACAGTGTTACCAAATCAAAGGAAGTAAAATATTGTACACTCATACAATTTACAGGTATATACATCATAACAGATATACAAATTATAACATATATATACTGGATATTATAGTATATTATATAACACATAGTCATTATATTATATACGCTTGATTTATTCATTATAATTAATTAATGGGTATCTGTATATCAGTCTTACCTTTAATGATGATAATTTTAAGAGATGAATAAAGATTATGCATTGCAACACTGACACATATAACACTTCTGCAACGCTGAAACACATATATACCTGCAACACTGACACATATAACACACTTGCAACACTGAAACACATACATCCCTGCAACACTGACACATACTGTATATACCAGCAACACTGACACATACTGTATATACCTGCAACACTGACACATACTGTATATACCAGCAACACTGACACATACTGTATATACCAGCAACACTGAAACATACACACAAGACACCTGTAACACACACACACACCTGCAAAACTGATACATACACACAAGACACCTGTAACACACACACACACACATGACTCACTCTTGTAAACATTGACATAATTCTCAGAGTCGAGTAAGGGCCGTGTACGTACACACAGAGGCCTGACTGTATCCCTAGCTAGTATTCAGGACCATGTAAGGTTAGGTACAATTATTATTAACCTGTAGTAGATCAGCACACGACAACATACTGACTACAGCCATCACCCTGACACACTGATGGAACGGTACTCTCTCTTGCTCTCTAAGGTTCCCAAGGCTAAACACACAAATATATTCTACTGTAACGTTATATTTAAGGTTGTTCTTTTATAATTATAGATAAATATATATATTTTTTCAGTAGATTATAATTTTAAATTTTTTTTGTAGTGATAATATATTAGATTCACGGTCGGGAAAACTAGATAATATTTCCCCGGGACTACAACGGTGACGCCGCCTGCTAATTCTAACAAAGAAAACGTAATTTAAATCGCGTTTTCAAATCCCTAACTAATGTAAATATAGACATCGCTCCCTTCTGACACATATATACCTCCTTTCCTTTCCTATTCTCGCTCAATCAACTTATATAATGTACAGTAACTAAAACAACTATCTATGCATACTTTGTGAGAAACAATATGAGACCACGGACGATAAATTTTGGTATATAAGAGCTGTTACTAGTCACACGTAAAATTTCGGAGCATATGTGGGTGTAAGTCGGTGTATCTGTGTTACTTATACTTAAGGAAGTCACCCCCCCCCCCTTCCTTCATCACTAATTATAAAGGTATTCGTATACACTGTACATCATTATAATATACAGGATTTTTAGAGATAAAAGCAGTTGTATCTGTGTTTAAATTTAGTGTCAAAATAGACCCAGAGTGATGTGTACTGTATGTTGTTCACCTGTTTGGCAAAGACATAAATTACCTTCTTAATTACTTTATAGAAAACGTAGGTAAAGGTGTATAGCAGGAACATAATTACCAAACATGACAGGTAAATCTTTCTCGTTAACTTAAGTCCAAGTGTTGTGTATGTTTTAACCTGTTGTATGTGTAATGGTGGTATGAGCGGCAACATCCTCCCATATATACATACACAAACATACATACACGTGTACACAAACGCAAGAACCATAACGATATATAAGAACATACACAAAAACACTCTTTCCTCACTCTTTTCCTCCCTAATTCTTTCCTCTCCATCTCTCACCCTTACTTCCTCTTTCCCCTCTCCCCCTCACACTCCCCCACTCCCTCTTACCTCTCACCCTTACCTCCCTTCCCTTTTCCCTCCCTCACACACCACACAATTGACCACACATTACACAAGGTATTACATCAGACGTAACAGGCATCACCATAAACCTCCTCGTCACGTGTTCCTCGTCGTGCGCCTTGTGTTACGAGCACGTCTCCATACACGTGAGCCTCCCCCCCTCCCTCCCCCCTCCCCCCCCCCTCCCATCCCCTCCAGCTCACGCTCACAGGAAAGGTTTAATAATTTACGTAACTCACTTGATGATCTACGGCAACACCTTCAGGAGGGACTAGATGCGTTTATGGCGGCAGGAGGAAAGAGAAGAGGAAGAAGGAGAAGAAGAGGAGATGGAATAAGAGAAGAGGAAGGGGAGAGGGAGAAGAGGAGGAGGAAAAGTAGGAGGAAAGGGGGAAGAGGTGGTGGTGTTATGGGGAGGGGTTGGGTAGATGTGTTGATGGGGGTGAGGAAGGGAGAGAAAGAGGAAGGGAGGGATATTAGGGGGATGAAGGAGGGAGGGAAAAGAGGTCAGGTGGAGGGAGGGGGAGAGGAGGCAGATCTAATATAAAGAGATAAATTATGTGGTTGATAATGTTAAGGGAGGAAGGCAGAGGAGATAAGTACTTCCCTCCACCACACCGCTAGTACTTCCCTTCACCACACCTCCAGTACTTCCCTCCACCACACACCTCCAGTACTTCCCTCCACCACACCGCCAGTACTTACCTCCAATACTTCCCTCCACCACACCTCCAGTACTTCCCTCCACCACACACCTCCAGTACTTCCCTCCACCACACACCTCCAGTACTTCCCTCCACCACACACCTCCAGTACTTCACTCCACCACACACCTCCAGTACTTCCCTCCACCACACACCTCCAGTACTTCCCTCCACCACACACCTCCAGTACTTCACTCCACCACACACCTCCAGTACTTCCCTCCACCACACACCTCCAGTACTTCCCTCATCTCACTACACTATAGTTACACTCCTACTAATACGATGATGACGTCACCAACTCTTAGCATTTTAAATTGTACTAAATAATCCGTTACACTCAAAAGCCGTTATAAACACAGAACCGGACAGTAATATTGCCTCAACTGTAACTGCAGCAACAAGACAAATAAGAGAAGTTGTTTGAAATAAGATAAAAATATTGGTAAGGAATGAAGGAGCGACATAGGGGGAGATTATGATTGAAGGAAGGAAGGAAGGTATGAAGGAAGGAAGGAAGGTATGAAGGAAGGAAGGAAGAAAGGAAGGAAGGAATGAAGGAAGAAAGGAAGAAAGGAAGGAAGGAAGGAAGGAAGGAAGGAAGGAGAGGTCGTGAGGAGCGAGGAAGAACATAAAATAATGGGAGAGAAGATGAAAAGGAGGTAGGAGGTGAAGGAGAGGAAGAGGATGGCAATTAAGGAAAGGGAGGAGGGATGGGTGAGAGGGAGGGAGGAGGAGAGGGAGGAGGATGGGAAGGAGGAGAGTGAGAGGGAGGAGGGAATTTGAGAGGGAAGAAAGGAAGGAAAGAGGGAGAAAGGAAGGAATGAGAGAGGAAGGAGAGTGAGAGGGAGGTAACTCTATGGCGCTGGACCTACGGTTTCATTACCTCCTGTATACGGTGACACAGACAGGACCACAACACTCAACCTAACCTAACCTAACCTAACCAAACCTGACCTAACCTAACCAAGCCAAACCAAACATAACCTAACCTAACATAACCTAACCAAAACTAACCAAACCAAACAGTGCCAAACTTCTATATAATATTCTGTTAGGTTAGATTAGGTTAGGTTAGGTTAGTTCAAAATCCGTCTTGGATTTGACTAATTTTCGGACTAGACACACACACACACACACACACACACACACGTACACGCACACACGTACTCGCACACACACACACGTACACACACACACACACACACACACACACGCACACACACACACACACTATACAGTTACGTGGATTTCCCATAAGTTTTAACAGGAAAATACATTACCCTAGTTTGTGTGTGTGTGTTGTGTTACGTGATGTTACGTATGGTGTTACGTATGATTTTATGTATGGTGTTACGTGTAGTGTTACGTATGGTGTTGTGTGGTGCTACGTGTGGTGTTGTGTGGTGTTGTGTGGTGTTGGGTGTGATGTTCCGTGTAGTGTGTGTGTGTGGTGTTACGTGGCTTTGTATGGTGTTATGTATGGTGTTACAGAGGTGGATAGTCACACTCCTATTTAACCATATAGTCAGACCCCCACTGTTCCTGTTACGCCCAAATTAGGTCAGGTTAGGTCAGGTCAGGTTAGGTTAGGTCAGGTCAGGTCAGGTCAGGTCAGGGTGTTTACTCATCACAAGAAATGAACAAGGTGGCTAGGTAGGTCACCAGTAGTAAACAAAACAGGTCAAAAACAGAAAACAGGTCAGTAGGTTAAAGTGATGTCAGTAGTTGGGAGATGACGTCATGGTAACAAGTCACATGTTATGTAAACATTGTTATACTCTCTGATGATTACACGTCCGTCTTTATATCCGTCTATTTGTCTGTCTGTGTTTATCTGTCTGTCTGTATTCTGTCTGTCTGTGTGTTTATCTGTCTGTCTGTATTCTGTCTGTCTGTGTTTATGTCTGTCTGTCTGTCTGTGTTTATCTGTCTGTCTGCATTCTGTCTGTCTGTGTGTTTATCTGTCTGTATTCTATCTGTCTTTCTATATGCCTGTTGTTTGTCTATTTATCTGTCTCTGCATTCATCCGTCTTTCTGTCCGGTCTGTCTAATTCGTCTGTCAGTCTGTCTGTTACTAATATTTACAAATCACAACAAGAGAAAATAACAATAATAATCACGAAAATTTTATAATAGTTGACTGAATATTTGCGAGGAAACTGAGTGAATGTGTGTGTGTGTGTGTGTGTGTGTGTGTGTGTGTGTGTGTGTGTGTGTGTGTTTGCGCTGGGGTAGGAGCTGACGGGTGCTGGGAAGGGAAGGGAAGGGAACTAACTAGCTCCTACCCCCCCTACTATCACGTGTTGTTGTTGTGTGTGTGTGTTGTGTGTGTCTGTGACCTACATTACTATACAGTATAACTCTCAATCTTCCTGCAGTGATGCCATACTAAACGTGCTTAACTTCCTTTCCTTTCCTTTCCTTTCCTTTCCTTTCCTTTCCTTTCCTCTCCTCTTCTATCATTTTCTCTTCCTGCCTCTCCTCTTTCTCAGATAGCTTAGAGGTGACGTGTATCAGCAATGACAGGGAGAGAGAGAGAGAGAGCACGATAAAATGTAGGGGGGGGGGGGAAGGAAGACGACCATGCAGGAAGGCCTTGAATGAACCAGAGGGAGGGAAGGAGGAAGAGGGGGAGAAGGAAGGAGGGAGAGGAGGGAAGGAGAGGGAGGGAGGGAGATCAAGGGAACGACACAAGTTTAGGGAGAGGGACGAGGTTGTATACCCACGACCAGCAGATAAAACACCGCTTTGACCCCTGACCTTTTGGAAGAAGAGCAACAACAACAACAACAAGAAAAACAAGAACAACAAGAATAACAAACAACAACAACAACAAATACAAATGAAGAATGTACTACGTCTTCCCAGAAAAATCTTCACTACATCTTTACACACACACACACACACACACACACACACACACACACACACATATATATCTGTACTCCACTACTCGATACATGACAAGTACTTCACCTTCTATATAACACAGTCCGAATATCTGGGTCAGTAGTAAACCAGTGCCAGCAAAGTCCTTCCTTCAGCCATTAAGACCAGAGAGACTCAATACACAGGGACTCCATACAAGGCTTCATGTCAATAGGTTAAGAAAGACTCACGGCATAACACCAGCTGTGTCTCATGAGGTGAAAAGAACACAAGATAGATGGTTCCCTAAATGACCATCTGTTTCTCTAATCGTCAATATTTCTAAGTCTGATTAATTTGACACCTGAAAGCACATACAGTAGTTAAAACAACTATCTGTGTATACTTTGTAGGAAACAATATGAGACCATGGACGATAAATTTGGGTATATGAGAGCTGTCACTAGTCACGTAAAATTTCGGAGCATATCGACCCCCACCTGCACAGATAGTTGTTTTAGCTACTGTACATTATACACCTGTTCCTTAGATTACACCTGTTCCTTAGATTACACCTGTTCCTCAGATTACACCTGTTCCTTAGATTACAGCTGTTCCCTAGATTACACCTGTTCCTTAGATTACACCTGTTCCTTAGATTACAGCTGTTCCTTAGATTACACCTGTTCCTTAGATTACACCTGTTTATCTGTGTTAATATACTGTGATTATATATATTATATTTTTTTAGATACTAGTTTTGCCTCTGTATTCAAGTTCCGTTTCTGTTTCACCTACAAATTCCTATCCTGACCTGACCTGACCTAAACTACTTAACTTGACCAAGTTTAACCTAAACTACTTAACCTAACCACATAAAACAACCAGTTCAGCCACAAAAAATAACTCAACCCACAACCACGTCAACCACACAAAACAATTACAACCACATCAACCACATTACGTAATATCTTTCTGCTAGCAACACAGTCAATGGTTTTAATTAAACAGAGGATAGCGATAATGACACTACTACACTGGCCAGGTCATTTAATTAACGCCTGTCTGTCACCGAATGTAGAATCCGATTTTAAAAGTTTTTGAGTTTGAGAAGTGATTATTGGAGTGAGTGAAAAAAAACATAACTATATCCTTTTTTAATATAATACTTATTTAATGCATATTTCTGATAACACACACACACACACACACACGCGCGCACGCACGCACACGCACGCACGCACACACACACACACACACACACACACACACACACACAGATCAATCACTGGTCTACAAAAAAAAAAAAAAATTTCTGGCATGAAACCTTTTAACTGTTTTTTACTAACTTTAAGGTGCTGAATCCAAATCTGATCTCAGATTTGCTCCATCACGTAACGTGCCAGAATTTACTGAGCTACCAGAGATTGAGGATATAGACCGGAATTCACCTGTTTCTACTGATGAAGATGAAGAGACTGATCTTTTCAAGCCATCTGGTGAAGATTGTGAAAAGCCAACCTTGTTTACTCAGTCAGAATTGAATGATCTGGTCAGAGATCTAAATTTGCCAAAACAGTCTGCTGAATTGTTAGCTTCCAGGCTTCAAGAGAAACGACTCTTAAAACCTGGCACGAGTGTCTCCTTTTATCGCAACAGAGAAGAGCAACTGCGGAAGTACTTTCATTCATATGACCAGCTTGTTTTTTGTAATGATGTAGAAGGACTTCTTCTCTCCATGGGACTACCAGCATATGATAGTAAGGATTGGAGACTTTTTATTGACAGTTCTAAAAGGAAACAAGTATGGTTCAATTCCAATCGGACATTCTGTACAAATTAAAGAAGAGTATGAAAACATTAAGACTGTTCTAGAGAGGTTGCAATACCTTGCTCATGAATGGTTAATTTGTGTGGACTTGAAAATGGTAAACTTTCTATTGGGCCAGCAAGGAGGGTACACAAAATACCCCTGTTTTCTGTGCTACTGGGACAGCAGGGCTACAGCAGACCATTGGGTGAAAAAGAATTGGCCACCAAGACATAGTTTGACGCCTGGTGACAAGAATATCATTAACGATCCTCTGGTTGACAGGAAAAACATTGTCCTTCCTCCTCTGCACATAAAACTTGGTATCATGAAGCAATTCGTCAAGGCTCTTGATCATAGTGGAGAGTGTTTCAGATATATATGCTCAACCTTTCCAAGTCTTAGCGACGAGAAGAAAAAGGCAGGGATTTTTGATGGACCTCAAATAAGAACACTACTCAGAGATCCACACTTCCTTGCAACAATGACTGAGGCACAGGCAAGAACTTGGAATGCTTTCTCTAATGTGGTGCGGAACTTCTTAGGGAACAAGAAAGCGGACAACTATCAAGAAATTGTGGAAGAGCTGCTCTTGAGTTTACAAGCACTTGGATGCAGAATGAGTATCAAGGTTCACTACTTACACAGTCACTTGGACGAGTTTCCAGAAAATCTGGGAGAAGTGAGCGAGGAGCAAGGGGAGCGCTTTCATCAAGACATTAAAGTAATGGAAGAACGTTACCAAGGTCGATGGGACTCGAACATGATGGCGGACTACTGCTGGAGTTTGATGAGAGACATTCCAGAAGCTGTACATAAGAGATCGGCCAAAAAGAGGAAGTTTATGTAACTGTAACTTGATCTTAATACTTGCACTATTTCTACCGTACATTAATTGTTTTTTTTTCACCCTTCAATGTTACATTTAAATATTATATGTGCATTAACTTTCCAATTTGATATTAACAATTCTTGGTTATAGAAAAATACAAATTATAATGCTGTAAAAATTTATGTATTCATGTTTAAACCGTCAATTTTGATCCAAAAGTTTACGTTTCCCAGCAAAAGTGCAATATGGTATATCTCAAAAACCTGATGTGATAGACAAAAACCAAAGTCATATTTGGATTCTGCATCCCAAATTTACTTAAAATCCGTTTAGAAACCTCGTGCCAGAAAAATTGTGTTGACCGGTGTAATGAGACACCGTAACTTATCAACACCTACTAGAAATTAAACCACCTGCTGGAGCCTCCTCACCATAAGATCCTCCCCGGGTCGTCCTCATGAGACTCACAACGTCTTTGCCTCTCTCTCTCTCTCTCTCTCTCTCTCTCTCTCTCTCTCTCTCAGCAGCAGGTCGGCGTCCTTGCAGACAGCAGACAAGGTCTTAAAGTTCACACGGCCCACCTTATTGATCCCGAGTGTGGCCAGGCGAGCGGGTTCACCACTCAGTGTAACCCAGCCTCTCCCCCCCCCCCCTCTCCCCTCTCTCTCCCTTCTCTTTTTTCTTTCTTTTCTTCCTCCTTCGCTTCTTCTCTCCCCTATTCAATCCCTCATTCCTCCCTCCCTCTCCTTTCTTCTCCCCCTCCCCCCTATTGCATTCTGTCTTCCTTCTCATCTTTCTACCACTCCCTCCTCTTCCCCCTCCCTTTACCCTCCAGCCTCCCTTTCACACCCCCCTCCCCTCCCTTCTTCTACCACCCTCCCTCCTACCTCCTCATCCTTCCCTCTCTCTTTATTTGTTTATTTCTTTCTCAGCTGTTTTATCACTCAAAAGGATGTGCGGCGGACCAGTGAATACAGCCCGAGGCCCCCTCCTAGTCGGCCCAGCTGTTAATGGGTACCTAAATTTTATAGTAGTGGACGTGAAGGTGTGAGAGAGCAGCATTTTCCTCCATTACAGCATCATCATCATCATCATCATCATCATCATCAGCATCATCATCATCATCATTATCGTTTAATCTAACCTCAACTGACCTCACCTTAACTAACCTGACCCCAACTCATACTTAACCTCATCTGACCTAAACCTTGTAAATCGTAAATACCACACACACACACACACACACACACACACACACACACACACACACACCAATTACTCTCTCAATTCCATAGTTAACCTGTCCTACTTTCAAACTCAACTATCAACCCTCTACCATATATTTAAACTTTCCTCAACTAGTGATACACATTAGGTGACCCCCCCCCCCCCCCCCATCCCACGCTCTCGCAAAAAAACTAACGATAAACAAGTAAATACATAAAAAAATAAATCCGCGTGGGTATAAAGTTAAGTTGTCATCTGATAATTTGCATACACAGGTAAATATCTCGTTCATTAGCACCTGGAGGGCGTTACCTGAGAGATTCCCATAGGTATAGTAAGTGGATGATTTGGATCTTGTTATTATTTATTCTTATATACACTTATTCCATATTTATTATTTTTTGCTTTTATTTATCATACAAGTAGTTTATTTTTATTGGCATTGGCTTTTTTTTTTGGGGGGGGGTGTTAATTTGTCTGATTATTATCTCATTATTTTTCTTATTTAACATAAGAACATAAGAAAATAAGGAGTCTGCAATAGGCCGGTTGGCCTGTGCATGGCAGCTCCTGTCGAGAGTTACTACCACTCTCTATCATCCATGAATCTGTCTAGCCTCCTTTTGAAATTTTCCAGAGTTCCCGCACTTACTACAAAGTTGCTAAGCTTGTTCCACTCGTCCACCACCCTATTTGTGAACCAGTTTCTTCCTATCTCCCTCCTAAACCTAAACTTATCCAACTTGAATCCGTTGCTCCGAGTCCTATCCTGCTCGGATATTATAAGAACTGTATCTATATCCCCTTTATTGATTCCTTTCACCCACTTAAATACTTCTATCATATCTCCCCGCACTCTTCGTCTTTCTAGGGAATGCAAGTTAAGTTTCTTTAACCTATCCTGATATGGAAGGTTTCTAAGTCCCGGAATCATTTTTGTCATTCTTCGCTGCACCGACTCTAGTGAATTTATATCCATTCTATAATAGGGGCACCAGAACTGAACCGCATAATCGAGGTGCGGCCTGACTAGCGCAAGATATAGTTGCAATAAGACCTCTGCACTCTTGTTACTTACACTTCTAGATATAAAACCCAATACTCTGTTTGCCTTATTTCGAACATTAACGCACTGTTTTCTAGGCCGTAGGTCCGGGCTTACAAGTACCCCAAGGTCTCTTTCACAAGTCGACTTCTCTAGGTTGATGTTGTTAAGGCTGTATACATTATAAGTATTTGTTCTTCCAATATTAAGTACGCTGCACTTGCTGGTGTTGAAGTTCATTTGCCATTTTTCAGACCACCCCTGCAGTTTATTTAGATCCTCCTGTAATGCATTTGCATCCTGCCCTGAATTAATTTGCCGCCCTATTTTGGTGTCATCCGCAAACTTGCTTATGTCACTGCTGATCCCAGTATCTAGATCGTTAATGTAGATTATGAACAAGAGTGGGCCTAGTACTGACCCCTGGGGAACCCCACTGGTTACACGGCCCCACTCAGATTTAACACCATCTACGCTGACCCTCTGCGTTCTATCGGTGAGCCATGATTTTATCCAATTTAAAACTTTCCCCTCGATACCATGAGCCTTAATTTTTCTCAGAAGCCTCTGATGCGGTACTCTGTCAAATGCTTTGCCAAAGTCTAAGTAAATAACATCGTAATTTTCGTCATTATCTACTACCTCGAAGACTTTCCTAAAAAACGTTAGCAGATTTGTTAGACAAGATTTTCCCTTTGTAAACCCATGTTGAGAGTCGTAGATTAATTTGCTTTTCTCTAGATGCGATCGGATGCTATCTGCTATAATTGATTCAAGAAATTTTCCCACTACTGACGTCAAACTGATCGGCCGGTAATTTGACGCTGATTTGTTACTCTACGTTGATCTGTGAAATAATTCTCTCTCTCTCTCTCTCTCTCTCTCTCTCTCTCTCTCTCTCTCTCTCTCTCTCTCATACCACAGGGTCACAGGTCAAACCCCGCTCCGCCCCGATCAACCCCGACCCGCCCAGCCCCGACTTGCCCTGACCTGATCTGACCCGTAGCACCACCTCGCTCCCCCCCCCCCCCCCCCCAAAGTTCATTCCTTCATCTGTGACTCAGTGTGTCCGCTCCACGGTTCACCAGTCCAGCCGTACCCACGTTGGTGAGTACGAGTACACAGGCACCCTTCCTCCCTCGAGTACACAGGCACCCTTCCTCCCTCGAGTACACAGGCACCCTTCCTCCCTCCTTTCACCCTGGCTAGGAGAGGTGCTCTTCCTGTGACCCTCCCTCAGTCAGTCTCTCTTTCTCTCCCTCCGCCTCCCTTCATTCACTCACTCATTTTTATCTCTCTCTCTCCCATCGCCTCCCCTCCTTCCCTCTCTCCCATCTTCCCTCCCCCCTCCTTCCCTCTCTCCAACCCTCCCTCCTTCCCTCCCTCCCTCCTTCCCTCTCTCCCATCTTCCCTCCCTCCTTCCCTCCCTCTCTCCCTCCTTCCCTCCCTACTTCCCTCTCTCCTTCCTTCCCTCTCTCCTTCCCTCCCTCTCTCCCTCCTTCCCTCCCTCTCACTACCACAGGTTTGGTATACACTATTATCAAGACCAGAAATTTATATGATCACCTGAAGATTAGACACTACCAGCTTATTGCACCTGATGATTTAAACACCTTAACGTTACCTGGGGAAGTTCAGTTAGCATTAGATTAGGATAAGTTAGATTGTATCAAGTTAGATTAGGTAAGCATTAGGTTGGTTAATCATTAGGTGATCAGGTAAACGCCCTTAAGTATTACTCTCGATGTAATTATGTCATTCCTGCGTTAAAACGATAAACATTAATTACAGGTGAGGTGGTCGTCTTCAGGTGTGGGCAGAGTGGATGATGGGCAGAGGGAGGAATCGATTAGTGTCTGCCATTATATGTATACTTGTGCTGTTTACCACTATATGTATACCTGTGCTGTTTACCACTATGTGTATACCTGTGCTGTTTACCACTATATGTATACCTGTGCTGTTTACGACTATATGTATACCTGTGCTGTTTACGACTATATGTATACTTGTGCTGTTTACCACTATATGTATACCTGTGCTGTTTACCACTACATGTATACCTGTGCTGTTTACCACAATATGTATACCTGTGCTGTTTACCACTATATGTATACCTGTGCTGTTTACCACTATATGTATACCTGTGCTGTTACGTGGTACATGATAAACATAAGAACAAGAGAATGTAAGAAACTGCAACCCATACTGGACAGCCCCATATACACCCAACCCTATTGCTCATATATCCATCCAACCTATTGTATGTTTGAAGCTATCTAGCGTATTCGAGTTAATGATGATGTTTGGTAACCTGTTCCACTCGTCCACTACTGTATTTCCAAACCAATGTTTACCTATCTGGCGCCTAAATCTAATTTTGTCTAATTTAAAACCATTGCTACGAGTTCGCTCCTGGTTGAATAGTTTGAGTACCTTTGTTATATCACCTTTGTTTGGCCCTGACTTCCATTTATACACCTCTAGCATATCGCCCCTCACTCTACGTCTCTCGAGGGAGTGCTTCTTGGGGCCAAGAACAAATTGTTAAAGTACTGGATCCCACTTTGTGAGGTAACTCATCTGGTGGTGTTGCTTCACACAATCATCGACTTTGCGAGGAAAATTTACATGACGCCATTTATTGGACTGTGTCATTTCTGTTCATTTTTTCGTGGCATTAAAACTGCCGGAATGGCCGTAAGGAATCTCTAACCAGGGCGCCAGAACGGGTTAAGAGTCGTTTTAGTTACATCACGGAAACTACTGACAAATGTAGCTTTTCCCAAGTGTTGTTTCAAACGATCCTGACCTTTATTTCCGACACAAATGAGCCGTAATGGAGATACTAAAAAAAAGAACACCAAACAAACCTTTGAAAACTTTACTTAACCTAACCTAACTAACCTATCCTATAAAAATATTAAGACTATAAGAAGCTTATCTTATTCGTGTTTTCGGTGTTTAGTACATCATGGTGGTGGTGTTTTCGGTGTTCAGATGAAGAGGGGGGGGGGGGACTCATAAACTCTTAAACAATTCCTAGCCTTTTTTTTTCAAATTAGGTTAGGTTATGTTAGCATGTATAATCGTCAGGTGAAATAAGCTAGGGGAGGGGGAATTAACCTTCAGATGACCCATTACGTTTTTAAACAGGTGTTCAGTGAAATTCCTCACACCTCTAAAGACTCTGGTGGATTTTATATAACACAAAATAGGTAATGTAATAAGCTCACCTGTGTCCTTCAGTCAGGTAAAAGGAGTCAACAGCTATTTTCCACACAGTTTTAATTACTAAACCCTACTGGTGGGGGTGGGTGGGGTGTGGGTGGGGGGGGAGGGGGTTAAGTGTAAACAAAGGACCAAACTCTTTGATGTAATCTTATTTGATATGATCTCTATAGGGGCCGGTGTCCTTAAATAGATCCGTATATAGGCTGGCAGAAGTAACGAGAGACAGTGAGTGTGATGGGTGGAGTCAACGTGGTCTGTCTCTCTCTCTCTCTCTCTCTCTCTCTCTCTCTCAGAACCTTAACAAATGATTTTCATTGATATTTCTCTCTCATTCATCAGTTTTCACAACCGAAAATTTAAACATGAAGCAGAGAAAGTGAAGAAAATAGATTAAGCGAGATAGTAGTGACTAGTAACGATGTTGGTAAACAAATAGTCAAATTAAAGCCTAATAAGTCACCAGGTCCCAACGAAACCTTTGTCAAAGCATTAAAGAAATGTAAGGAAGAGCTTAGTATGCCCTTAACAAACTTGTTTAACATGTCATTAAAAACAGGTTTAGTGCCAGAATGCTGAAGGATAGCGAATGTAATACCGATATTCAAAAAGGGAGATAGATTACTGTCCTCTAACTACCGTCCAATAAGTTTAACAACAATTGTAGGCAAATTTATGAAAGTAGTAATCTCAAACTTTATTCGAAATCACCTGGAGAAGCACAAGTTGATCAATGATTCCCAACATGGCTTCACAATTGGGCGTTCATGTCTGACTAGTCTATTAAAATTCTTTTCAGCTGTTTTCGAATCAGTGGACGACGGACACGATTTTGATGTGGTTTACCTCGACTTTAGCAAAGCCTTCGACAGAGTCCTCCACGAAAGACTAATACGTAAGGTGGAGGCTCGTGGAATTGGAGATGTTCTAAGCTGGATTAGGGCGTGGTTACAGGACAGGAAACAGCGAGTGAGCATTAACGGCACCAAATCCCATTGGAGTAACGTCACAAGTGGAGTTCCCCAAGGCTCAGTACTTGGACCATTACTATTTATTATATATACATAAACGACATAGATATCGGTGTAGACAGCAACATAAGTAAATTTGCTGATGACACTAAAATGCAGAGTGTAATTAATTCTGACGAGGACTCGGCAAAACAAATTTAATTACCTGTCTGTGTGTGTGTGTGTGTGTGTGTGTGTGTGAATTGTTGGCTATTTGAGGGAATACAGGTGGGAGTCGGCTGGCTGGTTACCGTCATCATTCAACAAAGACCTCCCTCGGGCAGCTCCTCCAACACACACACACCAGGTGACATAGGTGAAGTCCAGGGAGGAAGTGTTTTATTATCATCACCCACCATCACCACCACCACGTCTTCCATCACCACCCCCTCCTCCACCACCACCACGTCTTCCATCATCACCCACCACCACGTCTTCCATCACCACCCCCTCCTCCACCACCACCAGCAGGCAGAGAGTGGCCAGCGGCGGCGTAGTTTTAGTGGTGTTGTTGGGTGTCGCGGTGAACCCAGACAGGGGGCGCTGTTGCTGCTGACGATACATCTGCTTTACTCCCCAACCCGCCGCGTCAGGCAGGCAGCCACACGCCCTCCTGCTCCTCCTACATGGGTTCACGTCACCCACCCTCACGCTCTTCCTGCCGCACCCTCTTCCTGCTTCACACTCCTCACCCTCCATCCTAATTCTTGCCACACACTTTCACCCTCCACGTTGCCACACACACACACACACCCTAACCCCACCACACACACCCTCACCCTACCACACACCCTCACCCTACCACACACCCTCACCCAGCCACACACCCTCATCCCACTACACACCCTCCACCATAACCAAGATAGCTAATAATTAATACGGCTTCCACAATTTGCACTCACTGGATAAGTCAACCCCCATGTACACAACTAAACAGGCACTGTACTTGTATGCCTCTCATGCAGGTGTGAGCGAGACTAAACGCAACGTGCAGGTAGACATATGGCTGCACACTACGACCCAGATTGTGAAAAAATAGAACCTTTTAGGGATAGGTCCAAACTTACTGTGTGTACCCCATCCTGTCACACACGCACGCACACACACACGTACACACACAGGAATGTTCACATCTGTACCTGCGCCTCCCACTACCTGCCTCCCTATTAAGGATCTAATTTACTGGGTTAACTCTTTAATTAGTGGCATTTAGAACAAGTTGCTATGATAGGAGGTTAAATAGCCAGTCTTAATAACTCATGTAAACATCATGGTTTTGGGTGTAAGCTGGTGTTCACCTACTCTGGTAAGCTCAACAGTTAACGTGTATGAGTGAGCGTCTCAGTCGAGCACCGTGAGTAATACACGTTCATTTGTTTACCAGGTCAGGGAACGATAACAAATCAACGATGATGACAGAGAAATTAACACCAGAGGAGAGAAACTGTTGAATAATGATGTCCGAGAGCCAGGTACCACACACCCATCACCTGCAATAGAATTTAATCAACAACATCCAGGTATATACTACTGTGTGTGTGTGTGTGTGCCAGAGGACAACATTCCCAGCACGTCCAACTTAGTTTACTGTCACCAGCAGCTTGTGGGAGAGCGTCCAGCCCCCGGTCCTCACCACATGGGTCCTCCACCAACTTGAAATAATTCATTAATCCACTCCGCGGACCATGGTCTACCCCGAGGACCATGGTCTACCCCGAAAACACACAAATCGTTACATAAATAGTACAGTGGTGACATAACCTCAACTGCTACTTAACGATATGGCAACAAAGATTGGATCACCTGAAGATTAGACACCCCATCTTATGTGACCGTATAATTAAACACACTAACCTAACCTAACCAAATATAACCTTTCTGTCCAAACCTCCACCCAGGTAGGATTACGGTGTTTAATCATCAGGTGAAATAAACTAGGGTGTCTAATCTCCAGGTGACCCCATTAAACGACGCGGACACTTTACATGACGACCCCAACTTAGCAACAGCAGTTCGGGTCGCCCTCACGATAGACTGGTTGTTAAGGATCCCGATAACCACATCCGCTCACTCGGTGCTTTTAGATAACACATGTCCTTGGTGATATCTTTGTAACACATGTATGAACCTGTACAACTTGAAGTGTATTTTGTGTGTGTTGTGTTGTATTGTGCTGTGTTGTGGTATGCTGGTATGCTGTGCTGTGTTATGTGGTTCTGTGTATCATTGTGGTGTGTTGTGTATAATTATGCTGTGTTACGTATCATGATGCTGTTTTCTGCCATGTTATGTATCACAATGCTGTCCTGTGCTGTTATGCTGTACTGTATCATTAAACTGTTCTGCTATGTTGTGGTGAAGGGCGGACCTTATCACACACAAGGTCATTCACCGCTGCTCTGATAGGTAGATACAACTTCCCTCCCCCAGTTGGTAAGCTATAGCAGTTGTCACCACACAGTTAACCGTAGCAGGTAAACTCATAGCCGTAGTCTATAGCAGTTATTTAGTAATCAGTATATCTCACCAGATCCCCCCCCCCCCACCAAGCAGGTGATACACCCGAGCAGGTCTTCCCTAACAGACACAACACCCCCCCCCCCTACACCCACGACCTACAAGGACACGAGTAACTGCGACACACACACACACACACGCCCGGCCAGTGACCTTGAGCCGACCGTGAAAACCCACCTCCAACAATCGATAAACTCGCGGTCCCTGTCTCAGTCGCTTTCGTCCTTTCCCGCTTCCAGCTACTAGGGGAAAATTCACTCCTCTCCTTCCTCTCTCTTCCTGTCATTTCCTGGATTATTTGCTTATGACTTTCAAGGATTAGGGAGACGGTTACACGACTGTAAACAAAACTGAAGTTGTGGGTTTTTTAGTTCAATCGAGGACATTGTGAGGAAAGCGTGTGTTTCCCCATGGGGTGGGGTGGGGTGCGTGTTCTCCTTGGGAGGCCCCGCCGTCTGTGTTATTGGTGGGGGCCGCCGATGGGTCCCCCGCCGGCGGCAGCAGGTGGGAGGCACGAACCCTGGCCGGCACGTGACCACCGCTGGTCGTCCCCAACCCCTCGAGACACACTCCACCAGCCTCTCACACCCACGACTGGAGATGGAGCGTCAGGGAAACTGTTACTACCAGTATGATGGCAGTGTTAAAGACGGTCCTCTGGGAGGTCTGGGGAAGGTTAGTCAGTTACTAGGAAGCTCCGTGTGGTAGATATTATTGGGAGGAGCTCAGTTCACAGTCAACCATATGGAAGGTTGTTGTCCAGGTAAATACTCGGCAGCTGCTGGAGACTATTCCTCAGTCAACATGAACCATCAGAGACGCCTGGAAGACGTCAAATAACAGAGGAGACACTCATGATACAGAGCGAGTCTCTGGAGCGTCTCGTGACAATTAGTCACCAAGGCGCGGCTCAAAGGCTTCTTCACCCTTCCTCCAGTATAGATCGTCTGCATTAATTTAGTTCAACCAGTGTAAAGGTCGAATTTCAATTCAAATGCACTATGTCGTCTAAGAGTGTTAGGCAGCTTGACCTTCAGTGTGAGGATGTAGAGGTAAGATAAAGAGGAAGTAAAAAATCTCAGTAAATGACGAACTGACAGGAACAGCACATGAGGCTGTCGTTGAGACCTCCATGATGTTATGCAATAGTGACCTCAGGATTATAAATTCCCATGAAAAAGAAAATATAACCCTAAAAGTTTCATCTATTGTTTATTTACTTTACAACAAGAAACATGTAGATTAATTACCTATGTTGATGTTGTGTATCATACTGAAGCTAATGAGACACTCCCTTCCCCTCCCGTCTCTTGCTTACTCCACCACCTCTCCTCCACTTCCCCTGCCACCCCTTTGATAACCAGCCACGTGTTGCATCAGATGACAAGAGAGAGAGAGAGAGAGAGAGAGAGAGAGAGAGAGAGAGAGAGAGAAGCCTAGTCATTATACCATTAGTGTTATAAAGGCTGCGAGTGACACTGAGAGAGGACCCAGACTCGGGATTCACTGTGTACCCGAGCTCGGAGTCTCAAGGGTACGGTACGCGTTAATTCGGATCACTTGAAGATAACCCCCACCTCCTCTCATCCAATCCAGTTTATTTCACCTAAAGATTAGTTACTCTAATGCTAACCAAAACTAACTTAACCTAACCAAACCTACCATAACCTAACTACCATCTCCATCCTAACCTAACCTAATCCCCCCCATCCCAGGTAGAGTTAGGGTGTTTAATTATCAGGTGAAATAAGCCAGGTGGTGTTAAATCTTTAGGTGATCAAAGTTCTTTCCCTAAACCGTACATGTGTGATCGTATTTAAACTCGTTAAAACAGACATGATCAATAAATTAATTAACGTCAGAATATCAATTAAGTTCGTACGGATTACCTGAAAATTAAACACCCCAGTTTATTTCACCTGTTAACCGCCCACCTTACTTTAGCTAATTTACCGAAGCTAACATCACCAACATTTGTAGTCATAATCTTTATATCACCTTTATCGAAAACATCATTATCTATAACCTCCACATCATCATCTTTATCACTAACATCCCTTAACGACATCAACATCATTTAACATCAACATCACTTAACATCACCGACATGTCTAACATCAACACCACTTACACCAACAACCACCATCACCACTTAACATCCTCAATAGCATCCCTAACATCACCACCACCACCACATCATCACCACTTAACATCCTCAATAGCATCCCTAACATCACCACCACCAGTACCACCCCTTAACATCACCACCACCACCACCATCATCACCACTTAACATCCTCAATAGCATCCCTAACATCACCACCACCAGTACCACCCCTTAACATCACCACCACCACCACCATCATCACCACTTAACATCCTCAATAGCATCCCTAACATCACCACCACCAGTACCATCCCTTAACATCACCACCACCACCAACATCATCACCACTTAACATCCTCAATAGCATCCCTAACATCACCACCACCAACATCATCACCACTTAACATCCTCAATAGCATCCCTAACATCACCACCACCAGTACCATCCCTTAACACCATCACCACCACTTAACATCCTCAATAACATCCCTAACATCACCACCACCAACATTATCACCACTTAACATCCTCAATAGCATCCCTAACATCACCACCACCAGTACCATCCCTTAACAACACCATCCCTAACATCACCACCACCTAACATCATCACCAACATCCCTAACATCACCACCACCAGTACCATCCCTTAACAACACCATCACCAACATCACCACCACTTAACATCCTCAATAGCAACCCTAACATCACCACCACCTAACATCATCACCAACATCCCTAACATCACCACCACCAGTACCATCCCTTAACAATACCATCCCTAACATCACCACCACCAGTACCATCCCTTAACAACACCATCCCTAACATCACCAACATCCCTAATAACACCACCACCAGTACCATCCCTTAACAACACCATCACCAACATCACCACCACTTAACATCCTCAATAGCAACCCTAACATCACCACCACCAACATCCCCCGGGGTCACATCAGCCAGCTACTCCACCTTGACCTTCTTACGAGGAAAGTTGTCATATATTGAGCCAGCCAGCCAGCCAACTGACCTTGTTCACCCGGCCCTCACCACCTTTGAGTTCACGTGACTCATCCAGGTTAATGACTCTCCCCAGCGCTCACCTCTTACCTGTCTACGGGGGAGAGACAGGGAAGGATATGGGGGAGGGGGATCTCTCTACGGGGGAGGAAGGGGGAATGTGAGAGAGTGAGAGAGAGGGAGAGAAGAGAGAGAAGTTGGGGGGGGGGGGGGGGGGATATGGTCTGCTTTATCCCAAAGAGAGTATGGAGGGGGAGGGGTGAGGGAGGGACCTTTGCAATCGATCACGTGACTTAGAGTGTCAAGGTCACGTAGTGTGTTACCTCTGTCGGGCGAGACGAGGAGATGAAAGGGTGTCTAATCTAGGCTGGGTTTTTTTCTGTCTTACCTTCTGCGTATCGTGGTGACAGCTGTGCGAAGCGGCCGCGTAGAACAGCAGTAGCAGCAGCAGCAGTAGTAAGTAGTAATAGTAGTAGTGGATGCTGCTGTTGTTGTAATCCATGGGTAATCCATCTGGTAATCCACACAAGGACACGAACGATAACACTAACACTAATGTTTTGCTTATCCAGACAAGGCCACGGTCGATGTACTAATAATGCTGTGAAGGAGATTAATCCATGCGGTTAAATCTGCAAGAGAGCACCAAAGACACACGAACCTCACTTAACGGAGAGTATGCACACGGGGACACGAACGTCACACTACTAACACCACGGGGGTGAGATGTATCTGGTAATCCGCACAAGGCCACGAACGATACACTTATGAACATCAGAGCACCTTATTTAGATTACAAGAGAGAAGAGAAGAGAGCAAGAGAAAGGGTTAGAGAGCGAGAGAAAGAGAAAGTGAGAAGACGAGAGGCGAGACAGAGCACCTTGGGTCAACAACACCTGGGGTGACCGGGTCAATAGCCACAACAAACTCAGTCGTGTCGCCTCAGTAGGGGGCATTGTGGCAGACTTGCATCACCCTGCCTTCTTCTCCTTACCACTCGTCGATGGAGCGTCACCACCCCCTGCATCACACACACTCACTCACATCCTCCTGCACTAGCGACCTGTACGAGCGACCTGCACCGCGCGTCAGGTCACCGCCACAAATTCGCGTACTCTGAATGCCTCTGAGGGTCTGGGACTCACATGGTGTGTGGGCCGGGGCGAGGGAGGGAGAGTGAGAGTGAGTGAGGTGCACGCTGGTGGGAGAGTGTGCAGGGGGCGAGGAGGAGGAGAGAGGGGCTCTCTCAACCCCGCCTCTCGCCCCCACACATCCCCCTCGCTTCTGCCCGGATCAGCTGGTACACGTCAAATAGGAGCTTGGCTGCTTGGCTCTCTCACTCTCTCTCTCTTTACTCTCATCTCTGTATCTCCCATTCCATCTGTCTTCATCCTTTCTCAATACCTCTCATTCATTAAGTTCTTTGCTACTCAGGAAGGAGCAGAGGGCCAATGACATCATCACCCTTTACAAAATTAAACACACACGCGTAGTAACTTGTTGATATTTCCCTGCTCTCTATTTCCGAAAATCAGTGTCCAGATTCAAAATGGTTCGTACTTTCAGATTCTTCCTCGCAAGCGGACGGAAACCCAAGAACACACCTATCTACCTGGCTGGTTGAACATACTGCATTTAAAAAGTACATCCAAAACGAACATCACATAATTACACCGACAATTTACGATAGATGATACACTTGTGTTTCAGTCACCCTTTTAAAAAAAATTAAAATAGATCACCTGAAGATTAGTCACCCCAGTTTATATCGCCTGTTAATTAAATATCCAAACACTATCATAGAAATACATTAGACTAGATTAGGTTGGGTTGGATTAGGTTAGGTTAGGGTGTTTAATCAGGGGAAAATTATCTAAGGTGCCTAATCTGCAGGTAATCCAAGAAAATTAAGGTAAATGTGCTCAAGAATCCCTGTAGGTTGAGAGCAATATTTACCTTAGATACAATAATGGACACGATACTGGAAACTTATATACCCAGAACATTCCACACTGTTTCCTTCTGGCTTAACCAATATAATTAGTTCTACAGTGTAAGGAAGATTATAGCGATATATATTGGTATACTGTATAGGACCATTTTGTGCGTGCGTGTGTGTGTGTGTGTGTGTGTGTTTGTAGAGGAGATTAAAATGGTAACATCTTAAGAGGCCTCACGACACAAAGCAAAATAAACAATGAAACAAGAATATTACAGAAGACAAAAAATGTAACTTATGTTAATACGGGTAAACAAATCTTAATGTTGGAATTACATAACTTCGATGTGGGTACAGCTCCAAGAGATCACCTCAACTATTGATTGCAAAGATAAAATTCCCTGGTTGTGTGAAAGTAAAATAATACCTTAGTTTTATAATACAATACACCTGTTCTTCACCACCTGGATATGATCACATTAAATTTATATTAAAAAAAAATCTGTTAAAATTCGTTCAAATACGAAGAACAAGAACCAAAAATATTACAAATGAAGATTGAAGAAAAGAGAAGAACAAGAATGAACAAACAAAAACAATACAGGTTAGATTGTTTTCAGTAAATGTGTTTGTAAATTCATAGTCGTATTTACAAACGCAATTACTAAACTGAGTCTAATTTCAGCAATACTTGATCACTAAGATAAAGAAAACAAATCAACTTACCTTGTATTAGGTTTGGTTTTGTTCCCGTTAACTTTAAATAATTGTTTTAACATCCAAGTCTACCACCAGCCATTTAAAAACACTCGTACAGAACTGAGCGGAAGGTACATTTGTGTTTTATGATTTAATTTTAAAGAACCACATATAAGTACACATTACCGTATACAGTAAATGGAAAACAATTGAGTTACATTTTTTATTTTTTCTAAGATTTCAGATAAGTTAGTCTTTGATCACTGGAAGAAAATAATTCTTACGTATGTGAAAATCGTTTTAGTTTTAATTATTACTTCTTAATCTACAATAACTTTATCGTGATACTGAAAAATTCAGAAAATAATAATAATAATAATAATAATAATAATAATAATGGCGGAATTTAACCGATGCTGAAGCGGATTCTTGACAATGTTGTTTTAATTAACTACTAACGACGACTCGGATTTTTTCTTCAGACTTTTTATTCGTTTGTGAAGCGTAAACCTCTTTGAAGACGTTTTTCAAGCTGTTTCACTTACAAGTTTAAGAATTAATCACATAAATCTACGATTGTCGCTGTACAGTATTGTCAGAGCCTTTTCTCGCCACCCCCCCCCTCCCCCCTCAGAAAAAAAGCGTAAAATTACACTATGTCGCTTCAAGAAAGTTGCTTTCATTGGTACCAGAAATGAAGATCATATTTGACTAAAACGCTAAAATACAACAAAAAAGCAGTTTCTCATATCAAAAGAAGAGAATGGACGGAAAACAAATAAGTACAGTCACCCAAAAAAGTCCTGTCGCGAGCCACGATTCAGACTCGTGAACCCGAAGCAGGAGACACTGATACATTAGTCTGTCCATAAATGCTTCGGATTCAAGAGTCTGAATCTCGGGGTTCATGGTTCGCGACAGGACTTCTTTGGTTGACTGTACCTTGAACCCGGAGGCAATCCATTACACACAACAGACACGAGCACGTCCCCTGATCCATGGCCACGACTCCTCAACAACACAGGGCGGAGAGGCGTCACCCGGCCACCACAAACACCAGAACAAAACCACTGACGCTCTGCACCCTCTTGTTTCTTCCCTGTGGACGGTGTAAACTTTAGATTATCTCAGACATATGAAGCCTTATGAAGCTCCCAAACCATTGCATCCCACTAAGAAAAGCTTTCCAACTCTTAAACACACAAGACCAGACTTGACCAACACCGCGCGGGTAAAACTAAAAGATTAAAATTACAGCGTTGCGAAATGAGGTGTAAAAATTCATACACTTGTTGAAGAAAAATTACAAAAAATGAACGATTGCATTAGTCAAATTTGAGGTCTAGGTTCGGTCCTGTTGGTGACTGAGGGTGTTGGTGGTTGTACTGATAAAGAGTATTGTACTACTTGTGGTGGTGAAGATGGTTGGTGATGGTGGTAGTGGTAATAGATTATATTGTCAGTGGTGGTGGTGTAAGGTAATACTGGTAGTGGTACTGCAGGTAATAGTGGTAATGGTGCTGGTAGGATAGTGGTAGTGGTGGTAATAGGTATTAGTGGTAATAGTGGTGATAGAGGGAGTAGTAGTGGTAGTAGTAGTGGTAGTAGTAGTGGTGGTAGTAGGTAATAGTGATAATAGTGATCTCACAGCAAATATGTTGAAGTAAATCTGTCGTGATGTCAGGGTAGAACCGACCTCTTTCCATTGGACGGTGAGAATTTCCGTCACAGGACTTCAAACACATCCAACGAAGCCTGTGTGGATGTCAGTGCTCGAGGATTCTGGACGCGGGGACAGCGAACCTTCTTCGACATAAGGATTTTTTATCCCATGGCCGCATGTCACCGTAACTTAATTCTCGATGCTGCACACAAGAGGAACGAGAACGACAAGATTAGGGCATAGGGGGAGAATTCAGAACCTTTATCAAGGCAGCTTCACTCCTCTGAGACCAAGTTCAAGATGCATCTATGCCAGACTCGCGGAGGTGTTATCTGAACGGAAGCAGCAGCCTAAAAGCTACGTTACAGCCCGGTTGAGATGTCGACTGCCCTTCTCTCTCCTTAGGCCTGCATTGCTCTGCCTCAGGGGAACGGGAGCATCGACCCCAAAGCCGACAACAGTTGCAGATATCGACTATGAGGCAACAGTCACTGAATGCCGCATAGATCAGCGGCTCAACTAACTCAACACAACTAGGATAGCTACTTATGTATTAGGACATTCAATTTTAAGGTAATTAAATGGTGGCGAAGGTGTGGCTATTAGGGGAGATTGGAGGCCATTTAAAAAAAAAGTAGTAGTGGTGGTAGGTAATAGTGGTAGCGGTGGTGGTAGGTAATGGTTGTGGTAGTAGTGGTGGTAGATTATAGTTATGGTAGTAGTGGTGGTAGGTAATAGTGGTAGCGGTGGTGGTAGGTAATAGTGGTAGCGATGGTGGTAGGCAATGGTTGTGGTAGTAGTGGTGGTAGATTATAGTTATGGTAGTAGTGGTGGTAGGTAATAGTGGTAGCGGTGGTGGTAGGTAATGGTTGTAGTAGTAGTGGTGGTAGGTAATAGTGGTAGCAGTGGTGGTAGGTAATGGTTGTGGTAGTAGTGGTGGTAGATTATAGTTATGGTAGTAGTGGTGGTAGGTAATAGTGGTAGCGGTGGTGGTAGGTAATGGTTGTAGTAGTAGTGGTGGTAGATTATAGTTATGGTAGTAGTGGTGGTAGATTATAGTTATGGTAGTAGTGGTGGTAGATTATAGTTGTGGTAGTAGTGGTGGTAGGTAATAATTGTGGTAGCAGTGGTGGTCGTAGGTAATAGTAGTGAGGCAACAACCACTTATAGCCATCATTCTCTGGGTCGAGGACGAAAACTGACTTCACAACTCTCTCTCTTCACCACGTTACTTTCACACACTCACCCACACCATCACGTAACTCTCACACACTCATCCACACCACCACGTTACTCTCACACACTCACCCACACCATCACGTTACTCTCACACACTCACCCACACCACCACGTTACTCTCACACACTCACCCACACCATCACGTTACTCTCACACACTCCCCCACACCACCACGTTACTCTCACACACTCACCCACACCATCACGTTACTCTCACACACTCACCCACACCACCACGTTACTCTCACACACTCGCCCACACCATCACGTTACTCTCACACACTCACCATCACGTTACTCTCACACACTCACCCACGTCATTCTCACACACACACTCACACACACACCCACACCACCACGTTACTCTCACTCACTCACCCACACCATCACGTTACTCTCACACACTCACCATCACGTTACTCTCACACACTCACCCACGTCATTCTCACACACACACACACACACACCACTCACACACACACTACCACACACTCACACTCACCACCACATCACTCTCACTTTTCTACAGGGTCAGAAGCCACACGAGTCCATTACTTATTCTTCATGCAATTTAACAAACAATACTTAGCTTAGGATTGACCTTAACTTATAAGATATATTCATTTTCCTTATCCTATAAATAATAAGTATTTCTCTTGAAGTTTTTATCTATCTTAGTATTGTGCAACTTTTTTTCGTTTCCTGTCAGTGTAATTTATTCTTAACATTCGCCTAAAACACCACATTTCCACAATTTTATGAACTAGGTTAGGTTAAGTTTTATTAAGTCAAATCTAAATGTCAAAACAGAATTATAGGAGTTAGGTTAGGACAGGTTGTTTAGATTAGGTTAGGACAGGTTGTTTAGGTGAGGTTAGGACAGGTTGTTTAGGTTAGGTTAGGACAGGTTGTTTAGATTAGGTTAGGACAGGTTGTTTAGATTAGGTTAGGACAGGTTGTTTAGATTAGGTTAGGACAGGTTGTTTAAACTCCAAATGTCAAGACAAAATGTTTGGAGTTGTGTCAAAGTTTATTAGTTCTTCCATACGTCATGACCAACACACAAGTGGTTTTTATTACTTGAAATCAATACTGTGTATGATTAATTTAAGAGATGTAAAGAATTTATTAGTCAAAGTCTATGTAGTAATATCTCCATTAGCCAGAACACCCCAATAGCCATACAGTAATTGAAATTTGCTTGAAAATTTTCCGGAAAATTTCTCTCAATTCGGGGTTTGGGAACGATTTTCTGCAGTGGAAAATCGGGTGCATTTTCTGGAAAATTCTGAAAGCAATTTTCAGACTCTCTCTCCCAATTTTTTCCCGGGTCTGGGACCAAACCCCAAGGATGAAATAATGCACAATTTTTTAAACATTCTGAGAAACCTTTCCCAGCTCCCGGAAAAATTCCGGGGATGGGTAATGTCTCGTAACCCGGAAATCTCTCATTCCCGGAAGTGTCCTGCACCAATTATTCCAGTTAACAGGAATATCATTGTATAATGAATAAATCAAGAGTTAGGTAGGATTACTGGTTAGAGTCAATTTATCAAGATTAATTCAATAGTTAAAAAGCATTTATTAATTAAAATACAGGAGGCAGAAAGTACGTCCATGAGGCAGAAAATACAAACTTAAGTAATATACAACCACTATCAGGAAAATACAACCATGAAGAGGGATAATACACCCTCGAATGTATACAACCTTGACACATATGGTTGTTGTATAGCATATAATCATAGTTATCCCTCAGGAATATATAAGCAAAGGCTAGGAAAATCTCAAGGAGACTCCAGATATAAACAAGCAGACTCCAGGAAATAAACAAGCAGACTCCAGGAAAGAAACAAGCAGACTCCAGGAAATAAACAAGCAGACTCCAGGAAAGTAACAAGCAGACTCCAGGAAATAAACAAGCAGACTCCAGGAAATAAACAAGCAGACTCCAGGAAAGAAACAAGCAGACTCCAGGAAAGAAACAAGCAGACTCCAGGAAAGAAACAAGCAGACTCCGCGAAATAAACAAGCAACACTTCAGGAAAAAACAAAAACAATTTGAATCCTGGACAAATAGCGAGAAATCACCAGAAAATAAAAGCTGACCTGCCCTATAATCCACAGAGTCACACGTCGCCTTGCTTGGTCAGTCACTGTGTAGGTACGGGCGTACGTACGTCGGTCTGCTTTACCCGCGGCTGACTGGCTGGCTCTTACACCTGCAACATAAGATTACCAGCATTAATTAACCAATGCATCATCTATTACACGAATAATAAAAGGATAACAAGGAAAATATTCAAACACATTGATTGAAAGTAAAAATTTATGTTGGCTGAAAATACACCGAACACCTCGCCTCCTCCCTCTTCTTCTTCCCTCATAAATTACTGGACAGTCCCAGTAATTTCAACTTGTCATTTATACCATTAAATGCTGTAATATGCATTCATTTCGCCAGAAAATACCAAAAGTCAAATTCTAAGACGATTGTTGTGTTGAAAGGTATGGTGACAGTGAAGTCAGTCGCGGTGAACAAGGAAACAATGTGAAATAATTAAAAAAATATCCCCGTATGTTTAGCTAAATAATGACTAATATCTTGTGTATACAGTACAGAATAGACTAGCTTACACATCTCTGTTGTCTAACTGTAAACACTTGATAAACGAACAGTTTTAGACCAAGGTCGATTATATACCAAGTCGGCCAAACAACTTTCTTTGGTCGATTAAGTTAATTTTAGAAGGAACTATGTTAATGTTAGCTCCATAAAGAAAGACAATTTTCTTTCATTGACCTACTAAGAATCAGTAAGACCATTTTCTTTAAGCAGCCAATTTTATTCCATGGGACACCGTGATATAAATTTTAACGGTTTCAACACCTTCTTTGGTTGATCAAATTAATTCCAAAGTGCATCAGCATTTATTCAGAATCGGGCTGCCCATTTTCTTTAACTACTCACATGGAGACTGGTTAAATCCGACCAATGATTCCTCAAACTGTGACGGTTCTACAGCCACAATTGAAATACCTCTGAATACTGTTATATGTACTACAGTATATGGTACAGTATGTTGTTTACAATATGTGCATGTTATTTTTACCCACATTTTATTGTACTAGAAGCGTGGTGAATTCAATCTACGAATGGCTTAGCTGGTTGATATTTGTTTATATGAATCATTAATTTTATCTGGTGGTTCAGAATCAATAACTTTTATAAGCTAGAGCGACTACGTGCAGATGCTATACAAGGAATTGCACTGAACCTGAAAGTTTATTATAAGAGGCAACGTACAGATAAGATACAGTAAAGTGACCTTAAGTTCTTTTACATGGCTGAAGTACTGTATCTGAGAGAACCAGAATGCAGGTAAAACGAGTAATTAGTTAAAACACCTCTAAGCCTTTGTTTAGTTTATATCAAAGTATATCAAAACGTTACATCATGGCTTTAAAACTTTGCATTGTAACATTTTAAGTATTTTTATATAGAAAGATATACCTAAAGTCATGTCACAAACGTCAAACAGGAAAACTATTTGTGTTATAAACTTCCAGGAAAACAACGTCTGTATTAGTAGCCATAAGACATGTATGACTGATAAACAAGTATGTCTTTGAGAAATTATCGCTAGGGAGACCAACAGACACCCAGCCAGAGCGATATGGACCAAATCTAAATTCTGAAACTAAAACTTGTACATCGAGCGAGGTGAGGTAAGGTAAGGTGAGGTTAGGTGTGGTGAGGTAGATTGACATGAGGTAAGTTGAGGTTATGTGAGGTGAGGTAACATGAGGTAGCGGGTTTAGGCAGGCGGCGACGAGAGCAGGAGGTTCTCACTGGTTTCTAATGGCGAAGAAGACCGAATGGCCAAGGGAGGAATAACCAATTAAGTCACAAGAGAAAATAATATAAAAATTTTCAGGGGGTGTAAAATGGTTTTATAATGCTGGCGATTGTGTGTGTAGGCAGCAGTACCTGTGAGTGGTGGTGGTGGCCTCAGTGTAAGTGAGCTACATCAACTAAGGATAATATTAGAATAGCTTTTATGTGAACTTTTTTTTTTTTGCTTTCCACCCTGGCAAAATTACTGCCTCTTACCCTCCCTTCCTCAGCTCAGCAGCTATACCCCTCCGTCCTTCCTTCTCTCCCTTAGTCTCTAGCTTGACATTTGCCTCAATCTCCCCCTTCTTCTCTAGGGTGGAATTGGTCTTCTGCCTCCCTCCCTAGCTCAACACCTCCCTCCCTCCCTGCTGCCCTTCCTAAAACAACAGTACCCTCCCTTTCACCATCCAACATAACCCTCCCTTCTGACACCAACAATACCCTCCCTCCCTAGCTCGTTACCACCCTCCCTTTATCGAATTTTTTCATAGTTTACGAACCAAAATTTTCACGCACACAGAAGTTCATGTCCCAAAGATTTGAATAATTTCACATCATTTTTATTTTATTTTATTTTTTGCCTCACGGAACCCAAAAATTGTTTCCTCATTTTATAATCCCTCATTCTACTTCTAAGAGGCCAGGACGCCATTACCTATACAATAACAAGAGTTTCCCCGAGGCGACAATGAAGCTTTTACATGATACTCGTGAACCTGGATGGAACATTGGTTCGAAAACTGAGGACAACATTGGAAATGGTTCCCTTGATCTTCATTAACTTCTACCCTGTTTACCTTACCCTTCCCTCTGTGTTTTGTGCACTAATAATCTCTCTTTCTCCCTGTCACCCTCTTCCTCATTTTATCCAGAGCCCGTAATTCTCGCCAACAAGACCCATAGCTGCCCATCTCTACGTCTAATAATCCCACTGCCTTTACTAATGAATAGGTTACCAGAATCTCCGCTTGGTGGTGTGTTGCGCCATCATCCGAGTAATGCTGCTTCACTCCCGCTAACGTTTCTCATGACGCACACTAACAAATAACGAGTCTTTTAAGGTAGGGGTGGAGATGAGAGGGGAGAGCACAGAGACCGTCACCTGTACAGTACACTTCGCTGCTGGAAACAAACTAATCACTTGAGCAAATCGATCCAGACCGAAACAGCTTCGAACCAACCGAATCAGAAAGATCGAACCAACGAATCAAGGTAGACGTGGAGTACATCCAGGCTCTTGTTGACAGAATATGTTATTTTAATAAGTTGTCTCATCATTATGTATTAAAGTCTTAACTATGAGGATGTCATGTATCGTTCAGGTTAGCAGCACTAGACAATTAGTCAGTCATTTTAAGAGTATTATACACATATATAAAGCAAAAATAGGTATTCATAAGTTCTTCTGTATTAATATTTATGTTTAAGTCTTTTATAACTGTATTTGTTATGGCGCCCAAACTAATCGACCATAAGAGTTGGACGTCTTCGAAATGCTGAAAATGATGATAAATTCTTTGAGCTATGCGCAATTTTCGTTGTTAAATTAGCAATGGTATGATGTATAACGTGAAATATCAACCTATAATGCATCACTCAATTAAATATACTGTAATGTCACAGTTTTTGTTGTGATATATTAGAAGAATACAGCGTCACGAAGCCAAATGGACACTTCCGGACTCAGCATGTCAAACGCTGCAAGAAGCTCGAGGAGACATTTTCCCGAAGAAAAAATTACTAATAAGATTTCACCACGGAGACCCTTCCACAGTTATCATTATTATCATCAACCCTAAGGTGGACGTTAATTACCGAATCGCCCAAATGATTGTTAACTTCTTACCTCTCACTACCGCTATCAGGCTCCGATTCCCACTTGGGTCTGATGTAAAAAAAAAATGGTGGTCGACCTATGTGACCTTAAGGAATGTGGCAGGTGTTCTCCAGGTGTTCCAGTCTCCATTGTACTAAGACTTGCCCCACGAAGATAAAGGTGGCGAGAGACGGCCACGTATGGAACAGCCAGGATCTAACTACTAACAATAAACCATGAATTTTTTTTATAGAATAATTAAATATGCGAGTCCTATATTCAAACAGGGAGATCGACACTCCACAAATACTCGTAATTATAGACCGGTGAGCTTGACCAGCAGTGTAAAATACTAGTAGTGTGACATCAAATACACCGTGCTTGGCTGTTAATGTGATAAATCTTGATGTACTATCAGTTCCTTTTATGTTTTAGTGTTTATTTGAAGATGATATTTTTATGATAAACCTTTATCACCTCCATAGATGTAGGAGTCTATTATCTGCTTTAATACTGATAAAGATGCGTTTCGTTTTGTAGTTGTCCAACGCTGATGTTAATGAATTTGAACTTTATAAATATGAAGAAGTATACTGTATGCTGTATTTGGCGTTTATTGTCATATTCAAGGGTGTAATCCGGGAATGGAAGCCACGGTCACCGTAACCACGTCTCCACGATCAGTGGCGCAAGACCCGTGGATACTTGAATGCCTGGGCAGGTGCGGATCCAGTGGGGGCTCTGGACCCCCTCCCTTTTCATCAGAAAATTCCGATACGTTTTCTTTAATGCAGTATTGTACTCATGCGTTTTTTGTATAGTAAAAATTAATTGCTGTTGACCTCAGCGTATCTCCTAATATCAAGTGCACATGGTCTCAAAATGTCCATATTGGTCAGATTTCAAAAAAAAATCTGGGGTGGGAGGGTTAAAGCCATGTTCCCCCCAACCACAACTGCTGAAAGGCTTTATATGGCAAGGACTGGTGTATTGGTGAGAAGCGTGGACACTTTCAGCAGACACCAGAAAGAAGAGAGATTGGAGGCCTTTGGAATGTGGTGCTATAGGCGAATGTTAAAAATAAGCTACACTGACATAAATACACATGAAGAAGTACTAAGATTAACAAAAACTACAAGAGAAATATCTGGAATGCACAAAAATGAAAAAGATAAATGAGATACTATAGTCACATAATTAGAGAGGGTAATAACAAAAATATTAATGGGCAAAGTTGAGGGGGAGGGAAGGATGATTGAAATTAAAAACTGGGTCGCCAGAGAGATATAAAACCCTGGATTGGTAACAACAGCTTGATAACGTTTAGAGTGGAGGACTGAGGTCGTCAACCTCAGATATGAGGACGGTACTCTGATTAATTGGTGGTAATATTATCCTAGAGTGTTTAAGGTGGTTTTTAATGATGGGACTTAAACGCACGATATTTTATTGAACAAAATCATATATGATATACTGTATTCTTAAGTGTATATTTACGACATTTTGAACACCAAATTAGTTTCTTACCAAGTAATTGTTTATGGCATGTTATGTGAAGTCTATTAAAAAATAGACAATAATATGAAAGAAGGAAATGTTTTAATCTAAAAATTCCTTACTAGCAATAAGAGGCTGCAGTGGTAGTATAATTATAATAAGACTAGTACTGCACTGTTGTTGGTTCTGATATGGAGTGAGACAAGGCGGCGTTCCGTCTCCAACCTTGTACGTACAGTATAATATCTACTGTATTTAGAATTTGAATGAGAAATTGTAAATATGAATGAAGGAGTTAAAGGTAATATATATATATATATATATATATATATATATATATATATATATATATATATATATATATATATATATATATATATATATATGAAAGTAAATCACTGTGGGTGCGCGTGATCCAGGTGTATATATATATATAGTATATATATGCTGTGCAGATGATACTGAGGAGGTTTTACAAAAACTACTTAATACATTAGTAGAAAATAAGTGAATAATATGGACTGAGAGTTAGTGTTTCTTAATAAGAAATAAATAAAATAAAATTATGAGAGGCATCAGGGAACTTAAACAAAAGTAAAATTTTGTGTTCTGTATTTAGGAAGTACTGTAATGCTATGATGATAGATGTGCAAAAAATTAAAATAGAATAGGTTAAGCAGAAACAGCATTTAATAAAATAAAATATAAATATAAAAGATAAAATAATTTCAATTAGAAAAAAAAAGGGCTGCTAAAAAGCTATGTATGGTCGGTCCTGTTGTATGGGTCAGAAGAGTAGGAACCTTCAGCAGATAGGAAACATGGAGCTACGGGAGAATGTTAAAAATAAGTTATACTGATAAGAAAATAAATGATAAAATACAAAGATTGGCACAAACATCATGATAGATACTCGAAAGACAACGGGATACTTTGGCAAGATAATTAGGGGTGAAGGGATAATTGAAGAGACATTGATGTGCAGACTTAAGGGAAGGAGGGCCAGCGGAAGGCAGGGATTGGGATGAATGAATTAGACTAAGAGTTGTGTCCCCAGATAGATGCAAAATCTGGGTGAATTGGTAAAACGTCCGAAAACGTTTCGAGTGGGGGACAGTGGTCGCCAACCCTCAGATATGAGGAAAAGCGCTTAACACTTTGATTGATGGATGTGAAATGTATGGCACAACGAATGGAGGATGAGGGAGGGTCACAAGGGTCAAGAAGACAGAAGTGAAGGGCCGAAGGAGAGGGTAGATGAAGGTAAATACACAGAGAAGAGAGGTGAAGTGGAAGAATAATGAGTGGTGGGGCCCTCAGTTAAATATCTTTAAAAATTGTTTAACCTTCATAAAACTGTCGCCACCGTAATGGAAGGCCTATAAAAATATACTTTAAAAGTTGATTTATATACCTTAAATTTAATCCGATATCCTAAATGTTAACTCTATATAAACATTTAGAGAAGCTGGTGCATCGTTTGTGGAGGGTGAGGGAGGTGGTGAGCTAGGACAGGAGGGTGCTTTGCCTGGCCGTCATCCTCTGCTTCAGTAGTTCCTGTTTCATTATCTCCCTCATCTCCGCCTCCTTCCTATGTTGATCCCGCCGCTGCTCAGCCTCCATCTGGGCTTTGATCCTTCGTTTCTCTGCCAATAATTTGAGTTTTTGCTGTTGCTTCATGGCTTGTCGAGCTCTTAGACGTCTTTCTCTGTCTGCTTTAAGCTTGGCCTTCAACTTTTGTTTCTCGAGCCGATAGCTGTTTAGTGGGGTCGTCGTCGTGTTGTTCTCGGAGAACCCAGGAGAGAGAGCAGCTTGATCTGGTGTGAGCTGTACTATCAACAAGTTGTCTTCCTCCTCGTGTTTTTCTTTCCCAACGTCTTCCTTCACCCCTTCAGTACCCTCATAATACTCATCGGTCAGTGGAGCAAAAGCCTCTTCGGGCATCTCCGATTCTGCAATCTCTAGTAAATCTTTCATGTCATGAGGTGGGGAGGAAAAAGCAGTGAGAGGAAGCCATGTAGGTTCATCTTCTGCCAGTGGAACTTCCGCCTTCCTTTCATTGAGGCTGTTGACGTTGAGGTCATCAAGACGGCGGAGAGTGTCACGGAGAGTGTCGCGGAAGGGCGCTGGTCTCGGGTTCCACAGATGCTTGGGGCACTTGAGGCGGCGGCTGGTGACATGGTGGACATCTTGGCGGGAGTGGTGGAGAGGAGTAGCACACAGCGGCGCTACCCTCGAGTCGAACCTCAGACGGATGGGGCTGTTGTTCGTGCACACTGTACCTTGTTTCTCTTCCCACCGGCATGTTGTGTACCCCGTCTGCCGGACCTGCCACGTACAATATATTTCTAAATTAGTGTGGTCAAGGTTCATCATGGTTATTATCATTATACAGGTAACATTACTATACTACTACTACTACCACCACTACTACCAATACTATATACTACAACTGTACTGTACTACCACTACTCCTCAATACATACATTTGATATAATTGGGTTTTTTTAGACGTTCAAAAATAGTATATGTTTAAATATTTTGTTCTTAAGTAACTGGTACAGGAGTTAACGCTAACATTAACCTTGCTATCACCAGCTACATTACTTTTGACTGACACAGTAATTGTTAAGGCAGAGGAAAACCTAGGCAGAGCACAGCATCACCCTTAGCTACAAGTCAAAGGTATGAAAATCTCATGTTTGTTTAAATATTCGAAATTATTCCTTTATTCAACAATTGATATTTATAATAGTCAATCCAATTCCATCAGCAGATCCATCCGTTATGCCACGTACAGAAAGATTAAGCAAACGTTGGGACGGTCAACATGTGTTTACCTCAGGGAGTAGCGACTCTATCTTGCCAGCAAAGATGGCATATGGAAGTCCTTCACATAATGCCTAGATGCCACTGTAAGAGTGGGTTGGCGATATGAAGGGCGTGAGAAAAATGGCCGTAAAACAGTAGATGATAATAATGATGAGTGGCCTCCTTTACTGTCTACCATGGTGGTAGAGGCACTATCACGAGATTATAGGACTGGTTTACGATGGGAGTTGTTGTATAAAGATGAGTTAGTGTTGATAGTAGACAGATTGATGAGGTAGTAGAAATTTTAAGAAATAGAAGGATGGAATTATGTAGAAGGGAATGAGAGTGAATGTGACAAAAGAAAAATTAGTAATTATTGGAGTGGGTGAGGGACCTATAGTGGAAGGTGGAAAATAGCCATGTGCTGTCTGAAAGGGTGTTGGCACTTCAGTAATTCAATAATACTCAGAGAGTGTGGAAGGTGTGTACACAAGAACTGCAGTGGTGTAAATGGCAGACTACAGGATGTTTCTCATTTTAGTAAGGATGGAATATGCCCTTGGATTGTGTTCTGCTTGGGTGACATGATCAGTCCTGGAGGTGATGCTAAAGCTAACTCAGTTGCAATAGTGACACCAACAATCATAAGAAACAATAACCTGCAGAGTGGGGTACCTTATTAGTGACGGCAGGCCGCAGCTGCAGTAAATCACAGGTACAGTGCCACGGGTTCTCTTGCAGCTGCACCAGCTTTGCCGGGAGTGGCAGGAAGATCCCTGGAGGCAGTGTTGTCAGGTTGTTGTGGTGAAGGTATAGTTCCCGGAGGCTGGAAAGGTGATCGAAGGTGCCAGGCGAGAGCTCCATCAACCCATTGTGACTCAAGTCCAGGAAGCGGAGACTCTTGAGGCCGAAGAAGGCATCGAGGGAGAGTCTAGCTAAGTGACAGTTACTGAGCGTCAAGGATTCCAGGTTAGGAGTTGCTGTGAATGCGTCAAAGTCGATCGAGGGAATGTGGCCATGGATGGTGAGTTCCTTCAAATCTGGCATCCCCTCCAGCAGTGCTCGGCTCAGGGACAGCAACGTAGTGTTCTCGAGTTGAAGCACAGTCAGTGATCCGAGCTGTTTGAAGGTGTCAATGTGGATCTCTGCAGAAACCTGACTGGAGCCAAGAAGAAGATTTTCTGTGGCGTTGACATTGGCGAAAGTAAAGGGGAAGATGTGGGTGAGGGGATTACCGAGAAGCCGCAAGGTGGCCAGGCAGGGAAGGCGCGGGAAACTAGCAGGGCCAAGACTGTCTAGTTTGTTATAGTCCAAATCGAGAGTGAGCAATTTCTCGAGGCCAGTGAAACTATCACCTTCGAGAGCAAGAATGTTGTTGTGGGCGAGGGAAAGATGGCGGATGTGAGCAGAAGGAGTGAACATGGCAGGAGGTAGGATCTTGATCTTGTTATGCTCTAGCGTTAGAGTGTGCAAGTTGCTCAGCCCCGTCAGCAGCTCAGGACCAACACAGTCTAGCTTGGCATGAGCCACACGCAAGTACCGAAGCTGCGTCTGTGCCATGAAAGGCGCCAGTACAATATCAGTCTCGGACTTGAAGACTTCGTAGGGCACTACATTGTCCTCATCATCGTCCAGCATCACAAACTCGAACTCCTGGTAGGCCTGTTCAGCCGGGGGTGAGGGAGGAAGTTTGGACAGAAGCTCTGGGGGAAGGTCCAGATCTTGTATCTGATCAGAAAGAGAGAGGAAGTAAGGCAGAGGCATGTCGAGGAGAGTGGTGGTGGACAGTGGGTCCGTCTGTCGTCGAAGACGGCCTCCTTCCATGGCAGCTATCAGACGCACGTACTGTAAGTCTAGCAGCTGTAGGTTGGTCAGAGGCATCAGAGCATCTTCGGATATCGCCAAGAGCAGATCCTGGTGATCCTCCTCCTCCATCTTTTTAACTTCCTCCTTATGTTGCACCATCTGCCTCACACGGTTTGAGAAGTAGCCAGAGACCTGTGAAGCATGGTGTCTCGCATACCCCTGCAGATGTAATGCCTTAAGCTCCTTCAGGGGTGTAAGTTGTCCTGCCTCAACCACTACAAGGTCACTTCCTGTGGCTTGTAGTACCGTCAGTACCTGTAATTACAAATGTATCAGACGCGGATAAGAATTTTACCAGATGTGCACGTATCTGAAGAGAGAAAAAAATCGGTGGAGGAAAGGAAGAAAGCCTTTATCTAAGGAAAGTGAAGAATGTTCACAGGAATCAGGTATTACATCAATGTTAGGAAGTAGAGTACATAAAGAAGACAACTGTGATGCCTGACAGAACCAGTGGTAACGTGACCTTGAAGCCGAGCTGATGAAGGAATAAAAAAGTCCAATATTAAATGCTCACTGAGTACCCACACCAACAGCTACACTAGTCGCCAGAGTGAAACATATAGAGACATTCTCTGTATCAACAAATTATGGAGAATTACAAACCATAAGTCAGCCAAACTCACAATAAAGGTAGTTACACTATTCTGGAACTGCATTTATGTGAATTTAGTGTTATATGAGAATTTCGATTTGGTAGACAATTAAGGTCATATTATACCTACTAAACGAGTAGAAGACAGCAATGGTGATGTCAGTTCATTAATATTTACAGTATATCGAACAGCCCGACATAAGACAGACAGACAAACACAGGCATGCAGACAAGCGGTCATCCTAACCATGGCTCTAGCAGGGATGGCGTGGAAGAGGGTGGTGAGGTTGGTCTCCGGCATGAGGGCGCAGGTGACGTGTAAACCCACCATGTTCACGTCCACTCCCGCCTCCCTCGCGGTCGTTGACGTCACCATGTCTCCCGCCTCTATCACCTGAGGAAGCAGTAGGATTTGTAAATAACCCAAAATTATTTGTTATTATTATTACTAAATTATTCATTTATATTACAGTATTATTATTATTTAAATATTAATAATTTTATTCTTGTTATTATTATTATTATTATTATTACTTGTCAGAACCGAACACAGGTTTCGAACTCACCTCATTAGGATGCACCTCGGGCAGGTCATCCTCACCCCACGACGTCATCCAAGTAAGTACGAAGGAGGCATCCTTGAGGGGCGCGTCCTCACATGTACACTCCCGTGGGCATAACTCTGAGGGAGCTGCCCATCCTCTTACCACGACCTAGAGGACGAGAAGGATACTATTGATGGAGCCAGGAGAGAAGATAGTAAATGATGCATTATAATGTAAATGGTAGATACTGTACTGTTCTATAAATAGTAGATGGTAAAGTTAACAGTAAAACTAGTAAATAGTACAAATAGCTGTAGTAGTAAACAGTATAAATAATTAGTAGTATACATGTAAATAGTAAATAATCATATGAATATTAATAGTAAAAATATCAAGGGGATGAGACGAAAAGTTCAGGAAATATTCAACTAGACGTAATTAACAGTGGAGGGAGACAAGAGGGAGGTTTATAAGTGGAGGGAGACAACAGGGAGGTTTATAAGTGGAGGGAGACAACAGGGAGGTTTATAAGTGGAGGGAGACAAAAGGAAGGTTTATAAGTGGAGGGAGACAACAGGGAGGTTTATAAGTGGAGGGAGACAAAAGGAAGGTTTATAAGTGGAGGGAGACAACAGGGAGGTTTATAAGTGGAGGGAGACAACAGGGAGGTTTATAAGTGGAGGGAGACAAAAGGAAGGTTTATAAGTGGAGGGAGACAAAAGGAAGGTTTATAAGTGGAGGGAGACAAAAGGAAGGTTTATAAGTGGAGGGAGACAACAGGGAGGTTTATAAGTGGAGGGAGACAACAGGGAGGTTTATAAGTGGAGGGAGACAACAGGGAGGTTTATAAGTGGAGGGAGACAACAGGGAGGTTTATAAGTGGAGGGAGACAACAGGGAGGTTTATAAGTGGAGGGAGACAACAGGGAGGTTTATAAGTGGAGGGAGACAACAGGGAGGTTTATAAGTGGAGGGAGACAAAAGGAAGGTTTATAAGTGGAGGGAGACAAAAGGAAGGTTTATAAGTGGAGGGAGACAAAAGGAAGGTTTATAAGTGGAGGGAGACAAGAGGGAGGTTTATAAGTGGAGGGAGACAAGAGGGAGGTTTATAAGTGGAGGGAGACAAGAGGGAGGTTTATAAGTGGAGGGAGACAACAGGGAGGTTTATAAGTGGAGGGAGACAACAGGGAGGTTTATAAGTGGAGGGAGACAAGAGGGAGGTTTATAAGTGGAGGGAGACAACAGGGAGGTTTATAAGTAGAGGGAGACAAGAGGGAGGTTTATAAGTGGAGGGAGACAACAGGGAGGTTTATAAGTGGAGGGAGACAACAGGGAGGTTTATAAGTGGAGGGAGACAACAGGGAGGTTTATAAGTGGAGGGAGACAAGAGGGAGGTTTATAAGTGGAGGGAGACAACAGGGAGGTTTATAAGTGGAGGGAGACAACAGGGAGGTTTATAAGTGGAGGGAGACAACAGGGAGGTTTATAAGTGGAGGGAGACAAGAGGGAGGTTTATAAGTGGAGGGAGACAAGAGGGAGGTTTATAAGTGGAGGGAGACAACAGGGAGGTTTATAAGTGGAGGGAGACAACAGTATTAGTATGTCTGTTTCGTTGTGTCTATATTGAAGTTTATGCTAGTGTTTCTACGACCATTTTGTGTCCGGGTCAGTTCGTCTGTCATTTATAAATATCATGTGTTTGTTACGGTGTGTGTTTCGAGCTAACCTAACCTGACCTAAACTATCATAAATTAATTCTAACCTAACCTAACCTAACCTACCTCTCAGCTAACGTAACCCACGTTTCAGGGAACCTAATTCTCACGCAACATAACCCCCCTCAGGTAGCGTTAGGACGTTTAATTATCAGGTGAAATAAGCTGGGGGTTTAACATAAACCGAAAAAAAATATATATTTAAAAGACTCACCGAAAATACACACAAGAGGTTGAGTAAGTTTCTTTTCCCCATGTTGCTTGTTCACTGTTGTGCTTGTTAGTAGGTTTTTCGGTTAGACGTAACTGTCAGACGTCAGTCACTTTCCCAGGAACACAATTAAAATTACTTTATCTAAAAATATTATCCACATACAATAATCACCTTTAACGTGACGAACATCAATTAAAAACAAAATCCACACCTTTTTTTTTCAATGTGTAAAATCACTTTCAGTCGCTTAATACCAACACTATAGGCGCAGCAAGCAGACAGGATAGTGAGCCGTGTGTGCGTGTCACCATCATCACCGTCACCATCACTACCGTCACCATTACCAACAACACCACTAATGGACCAGTCACGCACACAAGGGTTGGGAGGGCGGGCCTCACCGGATGTTCCGAGGGGTGGGTACTGATACCACGGGAGAGAGTGAGAGACTGAGAAATAAAAATAAAGAGAAACAGAAAAAGAGAGATAGAATGACAGAAATAGTGAGCGAGAAATAAGAATAGAGATAGAGTGACATAAATAGTGAGCGAGAAATAAGAATAGAGATAGAGTGACATAAATAGTGAGCGAGAAATAAGAATAGAGATAGAGTGACATAAATAGTGAGCGAGAAATAAGAAGAGAGAGAGAGAGAGAGAGAGAATGATGATGATTTGGTAGCAGATGAAGGCAGTGTACAATATGCCTGACCTTAGCGTGGGAGGTGGGAGGGGGGGGGGGCGTACCTAACAATATTCGCAGTTCAAAACTCCACATTCCCAGGGACCTTGTACTTAATATTTATCGCATAATATTTACTGAAATTATAACTAGAATCAGTCATCTCTACCTTACCAACTGAACAAATATAAACATATCTTGAAAATGGCAGTTGAAAAAATACGATAAGAAGAAGAATGGATATAGTTATATATTAATGGTAATGATGTAATAAGTAGTACTGGCGGGTTTTGTGAGAATAGGCAGCAATGTGTTTGTTTAGTATGTACAGTAGTTAGAATATTAAAGTGAATGGGCAGAAGCAACCTTGTTCTAATGGTCTGAGAGCGGTGTTAAGAAAGGATTACTCATTTATTTAAGAATGCTGATACTTCCTATATGGTTACAAATTACATTTTGATTACCAAATATAATATCTTATCCAACTTTCTGATAAAAGTTGAATGGCGGAGGGAGACAGGGATGGAGAAGTGAAATTTGGAGGGTACAGTATCATGTACTGGGGCGTAGGGAGGAGGAAGGTTGCACCAAGCTATTTTATGAAGGCAGCCACATCACTATATTACCGCCTTACTTAAACTATCCTCCACAGTCTACAAATATATCGTTATGGCCTCTTATCTGTTGGATTATGTAGTCATATTTTTACATGTTAAACAGCGTACCTGTAGAAGACGATGCGATTTGCCGTCACAACCTGATTGTAAATATTTGGGCGAATTTGGTCAACACGTGGTAACCTCTATCCCAATATCAATTCTTTATCCCAACCCCCAGCCATTACCCCAACCCCACCTTTATCCCAACCCCCAGCCTTTACCCCAACCCCCAGCCATTACCCCAACCCCAACCTTTACCCAACCCCAGCCATTACCCCAACCCCCAGCCATTACCCCAACCCCACCTTTATCCCAACCCCCAGCCTTTACCCCAACCCCCAGCCATTACCCCAACCCCCAACCCCCAACCCCCAGCCATTACCCCAACCCCCAGCCATTACCCCAACCCCCAGCCTTTACCCCAACCCCCAGCCATTACCCCAACCCCCAGACTTTACCCCAACCCCAGCCATTACCCCAACCCCCAGCCATTACCCCAACCCCCAGCCATTACCCCAACCCCAGCCATTACCCCAACCCCCAGCCATTACCCCAACCCCCAGCCATTACTCCAACCCCCAGCCATTACCCCAACCCCAACCATTACCCCAACCCCCAGCCTTTACCCCAACCCCAGCCATTACCCCAACCCCCAGCCTTAACCCCAACCCCAGCCTTTACCCCAACCCCCAGCCATTACCCCAACCCCAGCCATTACCCCAACCCCAGCCTTTACCCCAACCCCCAGACTTTACCCCAACCCCAGCCATTACCCCAACCCCACCTTTATCCCAACCCCAACCCCCAGCCATTACCCCAACCCCACCTTTATCCCAACCCCCAGCCATTACCCCAACCCCACCTTTATCCCAACCCCCAGCCATTACCCCAACCCCAGCCATTACCCCAACCCCCAGCCATTACCCCAACCCCCAGCCTTTACCCCAACCCCCAGCCATTACCCCAACCCCCAGCCTTACCCAACCCCAGCCATTACCCAACCCAGCCATTACCCACCCCAGCATTACCCAACCCCAGCCATTACCCCAACCCCCAGCCTTTACCCCAACCCCCAGCCATTACCCCAACCCCCAGACTTTACCCCAACCCCAGCCATTACCCCAACCCCCAGCCATTACCCCAACCCCAGCCTTTACCCCAACCCCCAGCCATTACCCCAACCCCCAGCCTTTACCCCAACCCCCAGCCATTACCCCAACCCCCAGCCTTTACCCCAACCCCAGCCATTACCCCAACCCCCAGCCTTTACCCCAACCCCCAGCCATTACCCCCATTGGGATGTAAATTACTTTTATTTTCATCCTGTTGATCCCTCACGTCTAGCACCTTCTACCCCCAACCATTAAATTAAGCAACGGGAAACTAATTAACCAATCAATTTTACATTTATTCATAATCTTTACTACGTACTATAGTAAACAAACGGCCTTGAGTTGCCAGCTGTCTCCAGCAGTGTTCGAAGAATCTTGAACGAGAATACAATCAAAGACATAAGTCGTGTCGCAGTTTTGTCCGAAGATTAAATATTATAACTCGCGAAACATTATGAGAGCCCCCTAACACAAGGCAGAGCGCACCAAAAGTTTAGCCCTTCAGAATATGTTTCCACCAAATTCCACGACACGACTTTTGTCTTTCATTGTACCTGAACATGTTTCAATGTTTATCAAGTCTGGATTTAAAGGTGACCATACTTTGATTTCCTGGTTGTTCTTGAACTAACAGGGGCGACACTGGATGCACGGTATTGCATATTTTTCTTAAAACATTTATCTGTATCCTCTCGAGTTTCCAGAAAGATCGACATCCATTTTTTAATGAAGTTAGGTCATTCAGTGCTCCTTGCTTCCTTCCTCATTCTGTTGTAATCAACATTGCAAAATGCATTCGTCTTGTACCAAATAACAATTAAATCTGAAGGGCAGTGTTACATAATGGCTAGTGCCAATGGGCATTAAAGGTTCCAATTCGAATATCAGACCCTCCTCACTGGTTATGATGACATTGAGCAGTTTTGGTGTTTGCTCACTTCTATAATGGGTTGGATCTTCAATGTGCTGGAATGAAATACTATAATCTCTCAGAATTTCTGTAAAAAGAGTCACAGAGTTATTAAGGTGTACTGTACTGTACAGAACTTTACTTTTCCAGTTATTATCAGTACAAAAACCCCATTACCGTACAGTACCTGGCAACGACTGGAGTTGAATTGGATGCTGTTGCATTGTCTAATAAGGATCTCAAATCCCCATGGTTCAATGAACTATAATTCGATGATCTGTAAATGCATACAACAGTGAAAAGTGTGATGTATGGCAGTAAAACGTGAGCAATTAAAGAAGACGACATAAGTAGACTTGAGCAATCTGAAATGAGAATGGTGAGGTAGGAAGTGAAGTGTAACACGTGAAAGAGAGGAGGTCCTGTTCAGAACTAAGAGAGTGACTGGGAATTGAGAGTACTGTATTGGCAAAGCTGTGTAATTGCAAACAGGCAGCTGGATATAGGCAGGCTGAGATGGTTTAGGCACATGGAGAGAATGGAGGAAACAGTGAATATACTGTAGAGGCGCATGAACCTGAATGTGGTGGGGAGGAGAGCCAGGGGCAGGCTAAGAATGACAGGAGAGTGGTTATAAAGAATGACACTAGAGATAAGAACCTGGTAAGAAAGACTACAAGCAACCATGCAGCACGAGGAGCTGCAAGCATGGAAAATGGTTGCAAAATGTTGATGATTTTACATGTTGCCTTGAACAAATTCATAAATGAATAGTGGATGTTGATATTAAATTCATAGTCATCTGATTGAACCCTTCTATTTTTATATAACAATGCCAAGTTAATGGATCTTTAATAGTTTTAAACTCTGCTCTTATGTTGAGGAAACTGTCAGTGTTTGTATACACGACTTTTAAAGTAGATTTAGAATGCGGTTTTGGCTCTAATCTGAACCTACTGCATTATTAGTAGTTACCTCATTTTCTCTACCTACAATACAATGTGGGGAGCAGTCATAGTCATGTTTAAATGTTGGCGTCTCCACCTAGGTGGGAGCTTCTAGGGTTGGTGGTTGCCTCATTGTCCCCACATGCACATTCCTCAAGAAGTCCTGAGGCGATTTTTCTTCATCCACTTGCATGACAAACAAAAACTATCAATATACGAGTACAATGGTGCTGTACAGGTGTCTCGTGCAGTGATTGCTATCTGGGAAAGAGTGAAGATTCCAACTGCACATGAGAGAAACGTTATTACCAAGTTGGAAAGGATTGTTGATCAGTACAACAAAATAAAAAAGAACAAGGGGAGACAGCATCACTCAGCTGTAAGCTTGACAAGCTGTTTGATATAGCCTACAAGGTTGTTGATAAACTTATCAAAGATAGAAAGGATTTGGATTTTCTTGAAGATCAACGAGGACCAAGGAAAGGCTACATGGGAAAGGTAGACGTAAAACATGCACAAAAGGAGGGCAAAAAAAGGAAACGGAGAGAAGCAGCAGACAAGAAGAAAGATGGAGCAAAATAAAAGTACAGTAGCTAAAACAACTATCTGTGCATACTTTATGAGAAACAATATGCAACCAAGGACGATAAATTTTGGTATATGAGGGCTCTCACTAGTAGCACGTAAAATTTCAGAGCATATCGACCCCCCCCCGCCCCCACCTGCACAGATAGTCGTTTTAGCTACTGTACATCAATAACCCCAAAATTGTTTCTTCAAGATCAATACTCCAATACCAGTATTTAGGGAAGAGGTATCTTCTCCAGACATAAGTCCCTTGAAGCGATCAAGGGTGAGAGGAGCCATAAATCCTCACCCCAAGAGAACGAAAATCAGCTCTCATTTGGCGGCAGCTTTAGATCATGCTAAAATTTCAAATTGTGGGGCAATATATGTCTTGTCTTAGCAGCGGGGGAGAACATATGGAGAAAAGTCAGCGAATGATACTTTGGCCAATGAGTACCTAAGAAGGAATCGAGAAAGACAGGAAAAAATTTAGAAAAATTGATTTTGCAGCCAACTGCAAAGTACCTCTTGTTCTTTACTGGGGTGGAAAACTTCTCCCAACACTTACTAGGGGAGAGAAAATAGATTGCATGCCAATTTTAGTGACAGGAAGTGAAGTTGCTTGTAGTTCCTCAATTGAGATGTGGCACTGGAGGAGCAGTAGCCTCTGCTACTGTGAAAACTAATCAAGAATGAAATATTGAACACCATGTGAAGACTTCATGCTTTGATAAGATTGCCAGTAATACAGGTGCTAAAGCAGAGGTGTTCTTTGATTGAAAAAAGCTTGATTGTGAACTTTGCAACTGGCATGCAAGCATCACATTCACAAGATTATTGTGTGTGATGTATACAAGAGGATCTTTAGTGTATCAATTGGTCCAGATATTCCTTGTTTAAAAGATTTGCTGCATTATGGTCTATCTGGGATCACCAGAAGTGTTTTTTCTTTAATTCTGGTATTAGCAACAGTAAAAAGCCACTATTCTGCCAACAATCATCCCCTGAATCACTTATTTCCTATATACCTGACTATCTTGTCTACTGCTGCTCCAACTTTGGTTCCTCCAGAAAACTTTTAGGCAAGTACAAAATTATTATTATTTTCAAGAACTACATACCTATAATACTAACAATATGAACACATTAATACAGTTCAGTATATACATTAATCCATCTTCATTACAGGTATTTTATTTAACTTAATGAAATACTAATATTTATCAAATACTGTACAGTAGTATGATTTTCAACATAATGAACGGTGTTGACTGTAAGGCTGGGTATGGCAGGGAAGAAAGCCACTACGTATTGATGATTTCCTACCTGGCTGCTTCCAACCTTACACACTTACTCCACTCAATAAGCTAAGTCATTTATTTCATTATTGCAGTTTAAGTGAGTAAAATATTGATGGTAGTTTACTATGTACTGTACTATATTTTGAAGCCTTACTTTACATACAATATAAAAAAATATGCAGTAGAGTACAGTTCAGTAATCTAACTGTCCTAGTGACCATGAATATAGTGCAGTACAGTTTATTACGTTAAAACCTCCTCTTATATCGTCTGCCTTCAAGATTAAAAATATATGGAATGCACTAATATTTTTGCTCAATGCAAAGCATACTGAAGATTATATTAACACATTTCCTTAAACATACTGCTGTACTGTAAAGTTATCACACACATCTAAGAAGTGTGGGTTCAAACCCTGCATGGGGCTAGGTTGTTGTATAGGTGGGCAATAATCATTGGTTATCCTCGGCAGTAGCATCCCTGCCTTGCCAATTAAAAAGAATCTTAGAAGTGGGCTGGTGATTGGAAGGGCATCCAGCTGTAAAACTTGCTTCAAATTTGCCTGATGACACCCAGGGTTCCATGCCATCAGGTAATCATGGTTACCCCACACAGGTGTGAAAATATTGTCATAAAACAGAGATGAGGAATAAGTAGTATAAATTGACAATTTTGTTGTTTCAACCAAACAAAAATAATGATGGTATTTAAATGTAAATTTACACAGTACAGTATATGGCTTACAGTACACTGTGGTCATCAGATGTGCATGTTTACAGACTTACTGGTGAGCTTGTGGAATATTTGGCTGCTACAAACCCACCAAATATGAGGACATTTACAGTCAAGTCTACGAGTACAGTACACAATCTGACAACCCAACTGTTTTGTTCATTCTTGACTTTTATGTGTACACCCACTAAAAAATTATTTGGCACCCGTGTCATATTGTATCATGCCATAAGGATGCCGAATAATTTTTATGGGTGTACAACCCCTTCCTTGTAAATGTACACACATTAACCCTTCAGCTGTGGCTAACATCCATTGATGTAAGCAACTGCAACCAACGGCAATAGACACGCTCATTTCCTGCCGAGACATTTAAATGCATATGGCATTCCCATACTCTGTTTTAGGTCTATGACCTTTATCAGGGATAGTGCAAGAAACTTTTACATCTCGCAGTTCAGGGGGTAATAAGAGGGAAGGAAGTGGCTCCTCGACCATTGTAGTGTTACAGTACACCCACCTCTCGTTTTACACGGGGTTATGCTCTTGAAAACCACAGCTTAATTAAAAAAATCGTAAATTAAACAATTTTCCCATAAGAATACATGTAAATGGTTCAGGTTAAGGGAACCATCATATTCCGCACAGGGTATGAACAGTGCTCTCACTTAAACCAAGCACGAGGCCAACCTCCGACACACGCTCTCCTCTCTGATGGCGGGTATCACATTTAATTTCACATCCATTGCAATTGTTTTTCGTGTCGTTTTAACTTTAGGTGCCCCAGAGGAGGCAGATGGACATTTTCCAGACATGCTCGATGGGGAAAACAGAATTTAACACTAAAAAGGTACGTGATACTGTACACACACAATGCAAATGAAAACACAGAAAATAGTAGTACTGGTGTGAACCGAGAAAGCGATACACAGGAAGCTTGCTGGACAACCTCACAGTTGTTGTACAGACTACTTCATTATCATTATCTTCATCATTAGTGGTAATCATCTTTATTGTTACAATAATTATTAATATTAAAATCATTGGTTGATATGACTGCGACTTTATTGTAATAACTTACAAGCACCTCACCAGGCATCACACACGACTCCACAGCCAGGCGAATACGCACGGCAAATTTAATCTGTCTTGAGCGCATTATTTAAAAAAACTAGGTGCGCGTAAATTAGCTTTTGGTATTAATTGAACAATCGAGTTCGTCCGAAAACACTTAAATCAAGCGCCCGTAAAGTACGAGTTACCTGTATAATTAACTGCACATGCAGAAAAATACCCACCAGATGAATTGTCTATAAAGTAATTTCATTATGAAAATTTACTTTTTATCTAATTGGGGGAAAAAAAAAAAAAAAAAACCATTGTTTGCACCTACATAGACCACCCAATTTTTCCATGGTCACAGTTTAAGGGTTAATATCCCCTCCAAAATACCGATACATAAATTATCAATACTACATACAAATTACTACTGTACTGTACTTCCAAAACATCCTACCTGATACTTCAGTGTATTCAAGGCAGCGCAGTGTTACCATTGCTCAAGAAGTCTGGAAAGAGCTCATAAGTTCAAGTGGTAGCAGTACAGCTAAAAGAACCCTCAAAGCCTTCACCTTGGATGTAAAACTGGCAGTTTGGATGTGGGTGATATTAAACCAAATCTATTACACCATCACCTCACACACTGATCATTTCTGTAAAGTTAAATCAAAAGGTCTGTACATATAAGAAATAAATATCAATATACTGTACATAGTGTTTATAGGTTAATTATCCTTTAGTGCAACTTTTTTCCAATATAAAATATCTAGGTAAACTGGGATGGATTGTGGTATAGAATTTAATATTGCAGACAACTTTCCAAGAATGTACCTCTTCCGTAGTGTGGGAGTCAACTGAACCTAAGTTTTTTCATCCTACAGGTGTACAATTTCACAAAAGAACACATTTTTGTGCTTATTCTTGCGTAACTTTTGTTGGATTACTGTACTGTAGAACCCCTGATCGGTCTAATGACAATCTGGGTATGCACTAGTCTAGTAATACAGTATGATCTATTAACCACTACAAGGGCACAAACTATGTGACAACCATCACCACAAATTTTATTTTTTATTTTTTACCTCAAAACCCATAGTTCCGACCTTTCAAATGAGTGGTCCCATGGAATTAAAATTTGGCAATTAAATGGCAAAGAACCCATTAACAGCAGGGATGCACAGGTTAAAGAAAGGGGCTTCTAGTTTTGAGGGAGGATCCTATGGGTTTGACAGTCCTTTAAGGGAAGTGCAGATACAGCACATGGGATATCAAGCTTTTATTTGGGACAGTAACACAGTGTAGCCACCTATGCATTTAACTTTCTCTGCTTCCCCAACTATCAAGTCCGACATCCTTTCACTGACATGTAAACTAGGGGTGCCCTGTATACAAACCAGCAATACTGGTGACAGGTGTGCAATATTCACTGTTGTACTCCTCACACACACCTACTGCACTAAAAATCAAGTGAATGGGACATGTTGAATGATTCGAGTTTAAAAGTGTCTGAATAGTTTGAAAGTGTGATACTATTCTCAATCAGTCAGCAATAACCATTCACTTTCCTTTTATTACTTTTTCCTCCCTCTTCACTCTTACATTAATTGGTATTACTTTGCCTGCTGAAGATACCTTTATAATTTTCATTAGGAATTTTGTTGCTGAAGCAAGGGCATACAGGGTCATACACATTTTGCAGTTTAAACAAAGGTATACTTTTATTACTGGTGACGAGGGATAACCTATACAATTGCTGTTTTTCATAAGTGTTATGTTGGTTTTCTAAAATAAAATTTACAGTGATCAAATTGATAAAATACTTTAGGTACAATAATTTATGAATGTAGTGGAGATTATTCTAAACATCATTACAACTTCCTTATCATATAGGTGTTTATAGTTCACTGAAACGTCGTTAAATTGTGGTTTGACATGTAATTAGTCTTTCGACCTCAATACATTTCAGGGTTCATGCAAGTTAGGGTGACGAGTATAGATTAGGCAAGACCATGTTCATGTATACATTTTATTTCACACCATTTCTTTCCATATCTTAAAAGGATGATAAGCATCACATATACCCAGGAGATTCTGCTCACTTGCATACAAAATTTTTAGTACTAATATCTATCAAAACATCAAAATCAACATAACAGCCAACAACGAAATAAAACGAACTAATCTTTTTAAGTCTGAAAATGGTACCACTCGGTAAAAATAATGGATGAAACAAACAATGACATACAAAAGCATTTTATTGACTCCCAAAATCACATATATTTGGATGCCCCAAAAAGCAAAAATAATTTTGAAAACAAACTTATCAAGTCTTAGATATTTGACATCTGTAAATGCTAACAATTAAATGTTAAGTAACTTTCAAGAACATGATTATCAGACTTGCTTTCCTTCAAAATTATAAGAACTCTTGTATCTTTTGGCAGTTTTCCAGTACCTGTATGGGAGACCTCTACCTTCTACATACAAGACGAAAGCAAGGTGAAATTTTGGTCCACTAGCATCGCTGACATTTAATTGAAGGGTGTGCAAAAGCAATAAAATATTCCATCTAATTGCCCTAAAACTTTCTTGCCAACGCCTTGCTATCAATCAGCACCTTGTTCTTATCTTAAAGCAAAAATAATGACTCAAAGAATAGTATATGATATCAGGTTACAAAATCAGTCGTTTTTTACCTATATACTTAGATTATCAAAGTACAAAACATTTTGGCTTGCAGAACTCCAAAGGAAGTTCTAGGGAGAGCGGGGAGAAGGATATCACTTGGACGCGCAACACTCATAACTGCTGTCGCAATCCTTATTAGGCTTTCTTCTCCTGCTCAATCTCTGCAAAAATTAAAAGTAAGGATTTGTAACAGTGTAATTAGACAATTTTACACACAAAGTGTACAGAGGCAACAACACTGACAACTGGTCCTTCTGAGAACTTTAGCTTCTTTTGAAAATACATATTGTGTTAGAAAGCCAATAAAATATACCTGTCTATACAGTGTAAAGTACTTTTCTTTTATAACAAAATATCATTGCCTCACACATAAATGGTACAGCAAATGATTGTTATAATGTTTAGTTGTGTGAAAAAGTCATGGGGGACATATGCAGCACTGACAAAAAAAGTTAAGCAACATTACTTAAGTATTGGGGACTAAGGCAGGTTTTTAATAAGGTTTTTCTTAGCTCCAAGACTAACTAACAAAAATATCTTTTATATTTTGTAAAGTCATCCTACTGACGATTAAATTCACATGTAATAAGCAGACATACTTTTAGAGCTTCCTCACACCATTCAAACAACAGTCTCAATTATAGCATTCTCTTCATACAAGGAAGGTTAAAAATTCTGTGCAACACTAAGGCATGAATATGTGTTCCCCAGGCAAATTTTACAGGTTACTGTATACTGTATTTGACCTTTTCCCATTATGTAATTTTTTTTTTTACTATCATTTGTTATTTGTGTTGAGGCAATACCCTCAGCTCAAACCCATCTCAATATTTCAAATACTGTATGTTGCTATAAATACTGTACTGAATACGTAGTCAAATTTGCATTGTATATTTGTTGGTTCAAATGTCAAAGCACAAGACTACAGCACTAAAAAAAAAATTACATCCCTTCCCTAACTTGGCATTATTTTAAGGAAAAAGATTACAATTTGACAAGTATTGCACCAACCTTCCTTAGTAGGGAGTGTGTTCTTTTCCTGGGTCTCAGTCCTTTTCAGAGCAGAAGGATTGAAGCCCTCAATACCCTGACGGAGAGCCTGTTGACCCTTTTCGGCAACAATATCTGAAACAACAAGACGAATCAACATTTGCATAAGCAAATATTTTTCCAAGTAGAATTTATGGGTTGGTTCTTACAAGTCATGAATACAAATATCCATGAATGAAGGTTACACTAAAATGAACACTACTGTACTTAATCCCAATTTAACACAGTACATGCAATGTTAAAATATTTTAGGAAATGGCTGTTAAAACTTATGCGTAAACTTTGAGTACGCTTCCAGTTAGGATCTAGTCCATAAGTTGGCACTTAACTTACCAGGGATATCAATTTAATTAGTATGGACAGTATTAGAGGAAACATTCTATAATCTATTAACACACCACAAAAACTTAGCTATAAACACAAAAGTTAAGAAAATCTTTCATTATCCCACCTAAGGTTAAGATGTCCTAAGAACCCTGAATGCCATACAAGTAAACAACCAAAATGTAACTGAAAATTGTCCACATGACTTGTGTGTTATTTCCAATCATGTACAGTATTAGTAATTTTAATTATTAAACTGAAAATCTTCAATTACTAAGTAAATTTTCAGTAAAGTACTGTACAAGGTACTTACAATGGGGGTTATTAAATACTGGTGACCAATTTGGTGTCATCAATTACACCATAAATACAAGACAATAAATATGGATCCTAGTCTACTTGCAACTTCACAATGCTCTCAATAATAAAATGAATGCACCACACTAGTTCACACATGCTCCTCCACCTGCTTTAGTGGGCAAAACACATCTCTCTTGTGTGTCTGTATGCTTCATCTCGCTTTTGTCGAAGGAAACCAAACGCTCAAATATACCCTGATGAGCTCGCTCGATCTGAATATCTGGCAAGAAGCACATTTCATTCAACAAATGCCGTTCTTTGACAATTGGGAAAAAAAATCAGAAGGAGTTAAAACTTCTTCAAAGGATCTTTTATACAGGAGGCAAATACTGTAACCTTTTCACAATACACGCGTGTCTGTATTCTGTAATGCCTGGGACTGAGCCCATTTTGCTGGCGAGAATTTTTCAGAATTTCTCATGTAGTCCCCCCACTTCTTGTCTAGACACCTTGAGATCCACAACCATTTAGGTATATAGACATAAACCCTTAGTTTTAAGTATAATACAGTATGTACTGTAATGTATAGACCAAGTGCATTCCAAGGTTCAGTATATACCTACCTAAAATGAACATGATATATCAGGTTGTGATAGACTTTTTTGATAACATAATACAGTATTGCAGATGGATAAATAAGTTCAGTCTCAGTATACAGTGCTTAGGGTCTTGGATGAAATAAAATTTTCTAAAACAAACATTACTAAATTACAGCACATTTGTATCAAAATACATTACATTATACCAAATTGTAGTACTCGGAGGAGTAAAATACTGCGACTATTGTAGTTCCCTATCCTGGAACTATAAAACCCTAATTATCATATACTGTACTGTGATGTAAACACTTTTAGTCAAGTGTGAAACAAACAATGAGGTAATCTTTAATAATTGTAGTTAGTGAGGAAAAAGTATGTCATACAGGTAATCTTCAACAAAACCGTGTCAATTACAAATTTAAAGCACAAGGTCAGAGGTTTAATACTTAAGAAATATCCGATTCCTGTATCAGAACTTTTTAGTGTGTGGGAGAGGGGGAGGTAATCTTCTGAAACAACCACAGCACCCGAGCACACATCCCGTTAAGTAATGCCACACCATACAGTACACATCTCAATATTAAACAAATCTGGTGACATTTGAAAGTGTTAAGTGGCGATTAAAGGGATAAATGTCAATTCCAAAATAAAATATTAGGGGATTATTACTGATGAAGCCAGTTATTTATTATATACATGTATGTATATATACTCCATATATAGTATATATATACCAGTATATAGATACACACGCTAGTTACTAAATAGTGCAAAATGCTCTCCCTGGCAAACCATGACCTGAACGTCACCTTCAGTAGAAGGGAGGACAACCTTTTCTTCAGTAGACACCTGCCTCATGCTGGACTTATCAAATGAAGTAATTCTCTCGAAAATTCTTTGGTGTGTTTTTTCTGTTTCAATATCTGTCCAACAGCATAAGGAAAATCGTTCAGTACAGAAACATTACATATTCATCATGACTAAAGCATTTGAGAGAAAACCTATCTCTCAACTTCCGTATCATCATTCCTTTCTACGGATCAAAGACTGGTGCTGTGCTCAGACACCTAAGCTGCAATAAAACAACCCGATACACTTTCACAACGTCTATGGTTTCAATTACAATTCAGTACAGTATATACAAACCACTTATTCTAAACTTACTAGTATACTATGTTAAAGAATAATCTTTGGAAAAACCCCAAACCAACTACTGTATAGTACACTAACTATAATTTTTATAATATTTAACTCCTAAGCACCCTGGTTAGGGTGCTGCTGGCGGCAGTAACACTGCCCCCCCCCAATAAATCGGGTTTTTTTTTTAAACATGCCAGGCTTTGTTAAGCCTTTGACAAAGCTTTGTGGGGCACTGGGACTTAAAACATGAAAAGGCAATATAATGCAGCTCATCACCAGTATTTTGCTAAAGTTCATTATTCTCCTAAAAGCCACTTTAAGTAAGAGTACTGCATAAAACTACATAAATGACTTGTTTGGATCCCTCACATTACTTTCTTCATTTGAATGTAGACATGGTCATATAACTAGCATATTAGAGCACATGAGAGAAAAAAATTCAACATTATACCAGTCCACATCTTAAAATCTTTAAAATTGTTCAAGAAGTATTAACATCACACCACCACCTAACAGGGAAAGCAACCCCTCCCCCCACCTGGTAGACTATATGTCCATCAGTTTGATATAGGAGTCACACCAGTCATTCCTATATCCTGCTCAGTGTGCCCTGGAATCAAACAATCTAGTAAAACAGAACGCTAGTGCACTAACTACTGAGGCAGAAAGTAAACTTGGCAGTTTAAGGTCAACTTGAGGATCTAGCAAAACAATGGTAAGGTAATATGAACAATATTGTGATACAGCTGTTAAAGAAACACTTTGATATAGTGAAGTTGACTTTACCCGGAGATCAATTAATAACCAAATCAGGAAGCGGAAAGCCTTTTTCCCGTAAGGTGTTTCCTATTTTCAAATTGCTCATGAAAAAACACGGTCTACCACACTGATCTATACTTGTGCTGATACACATTGCATCTTGAAGCTAGTGCCTGGTTGCTCACAGCCTAAAGGTGCACAACACGCTGATGTCTGACTGCTTCACAAACCCCCAGGGATCAAAGAGCACCCGATTCTGGTTCCTCTTCGTTTCTCACTGACCCGAGTTCTATCTCCTTGCTTAACTATCCCTTTGTCTCCTGCAGCTCTGAATACAGTTAATTGTCATGATGACATTTTGGTTGTGAAATACTGCATTGAAGTAAGCCAAGTGCTAATCAAGCCTTTGGAGAGCAAAGTTGCAACAAAAACCAATTGATATGAAAAGTATAGCTTGAAATAATGGTAGAACCAGTGCACGAGTTAGCATGTGATATTGCTTAAAGAATTTGCAATGCTTAGGATATGACAACTTAGTGGCAATACCGACTGGGTGAAAAAGCTCTAATGGTTTGGAGAACTTACAGTGTATTGTTCTCCATTCCAATTATATACAGTATATAAAATGTAGTCTTCCATGTGACTAGTTTTCATTTTGTCACACTTTTGGGTTATGGACTTGCACTGTTATACTGTATCCACCTTCATGTAACAAACACTGGTTAACAAACTTTACAAGATACAGTACAAGGTTAATATATTGCGAGTTCTCTTATATATAAATAGTAGTTTTATGTACACATGTACAGGTATACAGTAGATGTATTTACAGTGAAGACTGAGGAAGGAACTACTAGACCAAATGTAGACAAAAGCCTCCCAACACCAATGAGAGAAAGACTTTTTAAGCGAGACTTAAGAAGTTGTGTGAATGTAACTGAATTCCAAAACATTTCAAGTCACAAGTTTCTTTACTTAATGTAACCAATATATTCAAAACTGCATCAAACCACACGAGTCTAAATCTATATATTATATTAGTAGCAAAATTTACTCTCGGCTACATCACACCACAAAAAGTAAATTCTATAAATTTTTTTACTAGCCAATACTAATTGCTATAGATGTCAACTCCACTATGTTAAATGATTGAAATCTTGAACATTATTAAAATTTAAAATACTGGAAAAGGTACTTTATATGCATTAGCTGCAAAGATAACCATACAGCTCTACAACTCAAAACCTAAATATAAAATGACTAATATACATGAAACTAAAAAAAAATTAAATAAATAAATAAAATATTTTGGAATTCTGCATCTTGGAAAGCCAAACTGCTTAGTGCACATCAGGCTAGCCTAGGCTTTAGACCAAGCTCCTCTACTTCCCAACATGGATGAACTTTCCATGCATCTAATACCTTCTTTGGCAGGTAAGGCGACCTTTTCTTCGGTCTCGGCATGTCGCATTTGGGACTTGTCAAATCCCGTTACTCCCTGGAATATGCTCTGGTGTGTCTTCTCTGTCTCGATATCTGTATCCCCACAAAATAAAAAACAAACAAAAAATACAAACTTTGTACAAAAGAGTTCAAGCAGAGAACCTTAAATTTCACAGGAAAAAAAAAGTGCCACTGCAGCAACAACTCGTCTTGCAAGCAAAGATGAAGACCTGAGCCACAACAATACTCTTTTTCAATAGGGACACTAACTCTAGCAATCACATCTGAAAATCCAAGGCCAGTGCAGAAATTTAAGAAAGAAAAAGAAATATTGTACCTGTATGAACATTTGACAAATATCCAACAGATCAACAGTTAACCTAAATTACTCTATGAAAAGAGGTGGAACATTTGCAGGAAATTTATGGGCAAATTTGAAAAGCAGCCCCATTTCCCTGGCTAAGCAAGTTGGGAACACTGTCTTAAGCCCAATCAAAGAACTGTAAAGCAAGCCTAGTTGAAGTACAGGTCACACTGTCAGGACACATCCCGAGGAGTATTTTAAAACAATGCTCAAAATAAGCAGAAAGCAATTGAATAGTGTGTGTGTGTGTGTTTGATCCTAACCACCACCTAAAACTTACAAGAGCTTCTATACAAACAGGAGACCACCAAATGGAAGAAACTCAATATGTTGCTCTAAACTAATTGCCCTGAGAAAAGAATGGAGTTAGGATTCCACCTGAATACAGTACAAGTGACCTTCAGAACCCTTTGAACTCGTAACCCACAACATGGAATAGAGGAAGTGATCCCACTTACAAATACAGTATAGAATTTTAAATCATGTCAGAACACTCAATTGTTCAAGCATTTCTAAGCTACCATATTTCTGTACTTGAGAATTAAAATACTGTACATTTAACAAAGGGTTTCTACACAAAAGTATGTACCCCCCGCATATTTCCTCTACTTTTATATAAACTAACTTTGATCATTCTTTGCTAATGCCTTAAGGTTTTACAGGAAATCAATTAATGTTTGGGAACATTCAAACTACAAACAAAAAAATTATTTGAAGTCTCAACAGCTACAGTAAAGTCAATACACCCCAAATTGCAGAAGACAACTCTTCATTCAAATTTTGTTTAATATTAATATACAGAAGCTTAAATAATAATAATAATAATAATAATAAATAATAATAGTAAAACACTTGAGTTTTGTCAATTGAAGTTAATAAGCAATTTTCGAAATTAACACATTTAGTTAGAGGAGTAAATTAATTAGGCTTTTTAAAGTTCCGACACAACAAATATGACAAGACATTTACAAAATGCTGAAAGATCAGAAGACTGTAGTTAGCTGTAATATCGGATCAGAACACTTTCATACACTTTTACACCGATATTTTAGTCCGTTCCAAACACTGGCAAAAACTATTCATATAAATATACTGTAATGTGAAAATATGAGGATGTACAGAATTCTCCCCATTCCTGTAATGCATTTACCGCTCTTATGCAAAAGTATATTTGCACTTCATTCTGAACACTAGCAGTCCTAATATTTCTTCCCCAACCATTCTCTCATTCAAGTAGGTCATGTATCCTTGCTTCTTTTCCTATTACAAGTCAAAGACAGTATCAAGCAAAATGCTGCAAAACCTCAGCTAACAAATATACTTCAGTGAGCAAAGGTTTACAATTCCATCCTCTTTAGAAACTATGGTGAAGACTTACAAGTTATTTGACTATCACTCAAAGTTCATGAGTATGGGAACATACAATATTTGAATAGCAATAAGAATGACCCAAATTAAAGTTGAATTCTGTTCTCATCCAGCAAAGGCTCTCGTACTAAAATTCCCCATTTTTTTTTATATTACGTCAAAAAATAATTTCATGCTGTACTAAAAATGTCCACACTAACATGATTGGTTATACAGCTCCTCCCCGACTTACGACGGGGTTAGGGACCCAAATCCAGGTCATAGGTCGAAATTCGAAAATGCTTAAATACATAGAAAATCTAAAATGGGTGTCTTTCTTCCCAACACCACAAAACTCTCATTTTTAAGCTTGCCAGCCATTTTAAAGTGAATTACAAACGAAAATTTTGTCTGTACTGACGTTGGGACTCGAAAATACGTAATTTGACAAACTATGGGTACGAACGAGGCAGGTCAAAAGTGCGGGTGGTCGTAAGTCGAGTAGGCCGTAAGTTGGGGAGGAGCTGTACAATATTTTATCTCCCAACTCTTTAGCATTCCAAATTTTTATTTCACACAAGAAACTGTAAACATGACAAATTTATTTTTTCTTCATCCGATGCAATCACAATGCACAGTATACCCCTCGGGAGTCTTTAATAACAATAAATGACCTCCAATCTTTAACTCTTAAAAATCCACAAAGACCTCCCTGAAGTACAGTAATAATGATGTGCGCCAAGTTTTAAACACACATCCACAACTGCTAAAACTTGCCTAGTTAACAAGTTTAACTCATATCCACTGCTTAAAACAAATCCAAAAACGCAGCAAAGACTGACTAACTCCTGCCAAAACATTGATCTGCCTGCAAGTTTTCCTGTCCTCATCTTCCACACAAAAATAGGATTCATTCACGAGATCGCACTCCCATTTTCAATTTCCAAAGAGTGTTATTTATGATCTTAGCAAGATTAGCTAGCATACAAGGAGTTGGGAATCTTGACATTACGGGTACAAGCAGTACAGTACAAACAATCATGCAAAGTTTTAAACCATTAACAATATTTCACAATGGACTCATTAGTTGGGGTTTTAAAGCAGTGATATTTCATTAGCATTTGTATTTAATAGTATTATTAAACACATGAGCCCTTTAATTGTGCCATTGAAGAAACAGCCACATTTAGTGTTGTTATTCAGTTTAAGTTGTTAAGCACAGGTAATGTCCCAACTTATACCTTCTTTGGCTGGTAGGGCAATTTTTTCCTGTGTTTCTGCATGTCGCATAGATGTCTTATCAAAACCTGTTACTCCCTGGAATATGCTCTGGTGTGTTCGTTCCGTTTCAATATCTGCAGATGGAATTATCCAGCAAAACATTATATGATCCACAAACATCACATGATTCAAACAAATCCAAAAAGAATTCACACAAATTTTTACCATCAAATTGTGCAAAAAAAAAAACGGATGCAGTGTTAACTGTGTGTATATATATGTAATGTTTTCTCTGAAATGAATAATACTGTACTGTACATTGTTTTCCTTTTATTTTATCTTCACAATTAGCATGAATTTGCCATATTATTCCAGGTAGGAGAGGAAATTACAGCAGTACACAAAGAGATAATTCAGCACAATCTAGAAATTAAAAGTAACTGACAACGATAATGACGGATTATCAAGTTTTGCTCCATTAAACAATAACATTCTCATACCATAATATAAACATCCCAAACAGTCAAGAAACATGTCTCAGGAGAAGATACTCAAGCAAGGGGGTAAACTATCACTGTAGTTTTGAATCTTATGTAAATTTAATAAGGTAACAAACATATAGCAATCATGTTGATTCCTAAACACAAACCTTCCTTTGCCGGTAAAACAACTTTTTCCTGGGTATTTGCATGCTTCAAGTTGGCTGCATTGAAGCCCTCGACAGCCTGAAGATGAGCTATTGCCTGTTTCTCTGCTTCCACGTCTGAAACAACCACACCGTGCAGAGCCATGCAGCAGAATATGGTCATGACAACCGTTACAGGAGAAGAGCTGTTCATGCACAAAGTCACAGCAGAGCTTGGTCTATGCATTTCCACCACATAATAGCTTCCAAATTGCTTTCTATTTCTACAATCACCACCTAGTCTATGTTCAAATGCTTGGACAAAGAATCAAACTATGTGTTCTTCATAAAACCAGTTCCTGGTAAAGCTACTGAAAAAGCACTGGGTGGAAGATACCATTAATAAATGGACAAAACTGTGTGGACTTGTGTATTCCCTAAATCATCCGGTTGTTATTGTTTACTGCAGCAAGCAGCTTTACTTAAAGCCATCCTGTGACCAGTGTCATAAACCTAGGATGTAAGCAGCTCAGAAGAGAAAGCCATGTAACATTTTAGCAATAAGTTAACTATTGAATAACTTAAATTTTTCATAGTTAAAACTTCACTAAATAGATTTAATTTTCATTTAAGTAGGATTTCACGAGGAGCAGTGCCTACTTAGATTGGGTACTATAGACCAAGCTCATTCAACCATATAATTGAACAAAGGTCCACAGCAAATCTACATATTACATTTTGATTATGCGACAAATGGGTCAGTGGAAAAAACATGAATTACAGAAATTTCTTAATAAAATAAAATTAAATTGTGTGCAATGCTCCTTACAAGCAAACACTAGAAATAGGACGAGGGAGGAAACAGAAAAATAAACCAGGTACAGTACATGCTGTGGCAGGTCCGGAATTTTTTTAAAAGACACGGCAGATTTCTTGTGAGGACAGTGGAAAAGAATAACCACATCCCAATTAAGAAGCAAGTTTTTGGTGAGGTGGGCTAGTTTATTCAGTGAAGGGACTATCATTTCTGGAGATTAGGTACAGTACTGGTTACCTCTTCTGTCTTCTCTGAAAGTTGGGAGAGGGAGAATGGATGTTTTAAGGGTGATGTTCCCTTAAAATGGTGAAATTAGTTTTGAAGGAATTTTGGACATCACCTTTGGACCATACAGCATAAGGCCATTTTACTATCATGGAAAGCACAGCCTTTATATCCCAAGTAATGTGGCAAATCGATATGAATGTCTAGCCCTGAAGACCATTCATCTTAACCATTATTTATCTAATTATATACATTATATATACATATACATATATACATATATATATATATATATATATATATACTGTACAATAATGTACTTGTACTGTAGTGTCTCAAAACTTAACTAAGGTGACATGGAAAACCTAGTAAAAGTGACTCGAGTAAGATAAAAGCATAATGTGCTAAGCTGGCCCTGTCCAACACTACTGTGTTACTTCCATAACCATGTGACTATTCCTATCATTTGTTAATTAAATCACAAGTGGTCATGTTAAATGCTTGCATCCAGAATTTTAAATTCAATGCATTCCCATCAAAAGCATATGAAGTTATTTCATTTTCCTAAATGAAAAATTAAAATCCTGGTAAAGAGGTTATGCCAATAAACCATTTAAGATGAAGCAGAACAACTATGTGGTTTAAACCTTACCACTGTACCATGTTAATGCCAGGGTAAAGTACAGATACCGGTAGTCAACAATACCAGTCACCTCATATACAGTACTGTAAATCAACATTGATTCACTGCATTAGACTAAATCCCTGGTTTTCAAATTATTCATTTTGGTGAAAACTCACCTAAATCTTGAGCTTCAGGTTTCTTTTACAATTTGTTCTCACTTTTAATACTGTGCTTCATGTAACATGATTAACATTTAATTGAAAATCCCAATTGGCAGAACAAACCAAGAATCAAATCATCTATACATCACTGACCTTAATACTTGGTACTGAAAGATTATAGCAATGATCAAGTGGTGTAAAAACTGGACACGACCCAACAAGCAAAGGCTTCAAGGCACAGTAATTCCTGATCAGTAGGTGGAACGTCTACTTGTTGACCAAAACAAAACACCCACAAACAATGGTTCTGTCTGCTGGGTGACCATGACGTTTAATGTCTATAGACAACTGATTTATCCATACTGAAGGTACACAGCTACAGTACATAGGTTGATTTCATATGGACCTTTCACTTGGCTATTCAACCATGATGTTGACCTTTGATTACTTAACTCCTATGGAATCATTAGAGATCTCTTCCCAGGGATGCATTACCTGAACTATCGTATAAGCAAAACTGTGCAAAAGTTATGGAAAAAAAAAACCAGCAACAATGTTCAAGTGACCAAAGCAATACGTTTGCTGGGCTAAAGAAATCCGAGGTATGATCTGTGAACCAAATGCCTCACTACTTGATGTTTCCTTCAGTAAAAAATGCAGTATCTACTCTTCACTTAACTCCTGGTACAGTACATGAAAAAGAGTTATTTTAGAATAAAAAGGGTAATCAGATGAAGGGAAACCAAATGCTACATAATTAAATACAGTACTTTGCAACCTGTAAAATAAATTAAACAAATAAAATAAAAATTTATAAATAATTAAAAACTTGAAATTTATTGATGGTTAATCTTTGATGAGTAGTACTGCATTAGTGAAGTTCTGTATTAAATATATGTAAAGCAAACCAAACTACACACAGTTAAGCCCATGAGATGTCTTCCACTTACCTCCAAATGGGAGCTTTTCCCTTATACAATATGATGAAGGTTGAATTACATACTGTACTTAATATATACCTTAAATATGTCTTACTAATTATAGCATTTACAAATACAGTACATGTCAATAACATAAAAAATGAAATAAAATAAACCCCAAGGTTTTTTCTGCCATTCACTTAAGATTTGAGTTAATGTAAGGTAGTGCAAGTACAGTACAGTACATGTATTTAAGTAACCCCGAGAACTACAGTAGTGTACTGTACACTCACTCCAAAAAATATATTTACAGAGGAGTCTGATGAATCTCAAAATGAACACCATTACTCCTCTTTCTCGGGTGGGTTGTTAAAATCCTTTGAGAGTCGAGTTATTGTCTCGCAAAACTGTAAAGATACTTTTTAGGAGTGAGTGTACACTATCATTACAAACTTTTAAAACCAACATTGCCACACTTGTTTAATAATTTATTGGTGGCAGTAAAATATATAATGTACTGTAAGACAATAAAGTAAACAGTAAAAGGCTAGGTATTAAAACCTAGCAATACTGTATTACTCTAGCTCAGGAGCGCTGTTTTAATAATGTACAATATAAAACAAGATAAATTTTCTTCCTGGAGTAATCTATTGTACTTTTACTAGTTCATTTCAGTATCCTCCTAGTAACAATAAATCCACCTGGAGTTAAACTTAGGTTAAATTATTCATACCCACCAATTACCAACTGTGTTCACACTTGAAATCCAATATTTATGGCCATATATCATTTATGATTACACAGGACATGAACCAACTAAATCTAACTTGACCACAAAATATGTCAAGATTGTTTGGGCAGATCAGGTTGGTTCGTGCCACATGCAATCATACGGTTCTGCATTTGATTTACGGCCATAGCCCCAGCATTTGTGTGGTGCTAACGTCGTTTTCCGAGTAATACGCCAGTTAAGAATGTTATCCCAAGTTCATACTCCCCCACACAATGTTAGAGGGTACTGGAATGAAGTCTTCAAAGTGGTTAGGTTATTTTAGAAGTACAGTTCTGTATATTCTTTAATTTAATGCCATGTTAAGAACATGTGGCTAACCTGCTTCAGTAATCTGTACCAACATTTGCTAGCTAGGCTGAGTTGGTGATTATACCATACCTTGCTTTTCATACACTCTCCTATTACATTCACAGACTAAAGGTTGAGAGTTGAATATGAAGTGTATCTCTCCCAGCACCCTCATCTGACATGCACAACATTACAAAACTTTCCCTAACACTTAGGAAGACAAAATAAAGAAAACATTCATTTACATTAATGGTAATATTCCCAAATATCATAATGTTACTTAAAATACTTGAATGTACAGGACACCATGGATCAATAATTACAGGGAAAATATTACTGTACTGTACTAGATCACTAACTCAATCCCCAGCCTGACACCAACCTCCAGTTATTGACAACTTTTAAAGTGACACCTTATAATTTTTCAACATTTCAAGTTTCCAAACAAAGAAAAACTGTAGTAAAGAAAGGTACAAACAGTAAAGAAAGGTACAAATAGTAAAGAAAATTACAAACAGTAGTAAAGAAAAGTAGAGGAAATACATGTAAAATACAACTCCTTTCATGGCGCCAAAGTCGCAGTCAAGAACCCAATTGCACGAGTTAGGAAAGAGTAATTTGTTACCTACACTTTGATATTACCAGCCATTTTTCTTGGCTGATGATTGTCAAGCAACTTACCTAGGTAGATTATGAACTAATTAATGGGTTTAGGAGAGAAATGGTTCAATGTCCTATTATGAATTTACCTCAAATGGTAAGGAGAATACTGTAAGCATCTTTAAGAACAAAAAAGCTTCCTAAGATCAACTATTAACCCCAATCCAACCATGTACAAACCTTAGTGATGATTTCTAACCTAGTTGGGGTGCACTGCGTGGCTGCGTAAATTCTTTGGTATACAGGTATACAATACTACTAGAATCTACCCTGTGTGTAGAAGCAGTATCATGGGATGGAGAGCGTGTCGTGTGGAGACAAGCTTAATTATGGAAAGACGAGCCTCAGTGGATACCATACCTTCAGGGGTAGGGAGGACGATCTTCTCCGAGGTCGAGGTACGCTTCAGTTTATCACTGCGAAACTGGTTGATGTTGTCGACGAGTTCTTGGTGTTGCTTCTCCTGCTCCACGTCTGCATGCCATGCAATAACAAAGCTATCATGCACACCAACCATAAGGCTCAAATCCTGTCACATGTCTGCACCCAACATAATATTCTGTTCAGTGTATTATTTCAAGTGCAGGGTATTCCCACCATCTGATAATCCACTCCAGCATGCACATTTCACAGCCTAGTTAATTTTTTTTAGGCACGTGCAGAAACACAAGTGACAGTATAAATGATCAAAAAGGTCTACAGAAATTAATTATGCTGAATGAAGACATTTCATCAAGTGTGAGGGTGAATAGAAAGCAAAGGATCTATGTAGCACTAAAAAGCCATTTACCAAAGGGATTAATCAAACTGGAACCACACCAATGTTCAACAGAATTTCACCATAAAAAATCTGCATTTCTAATTTGCAATACTGTATCTTATTTAATTTAATACCATATAAAACTGAAAGAAACAACAGGAATGCTTCATGTCACCTTATGAAGATATATATTAAAGAAAAGAAAAGAAAAAAGTGGCTCATGCTGAAAGATAAAACAATTAGAAGTGCAAAAAGTGTTCATGCACTTATAGTAGCACAGATCAGTAAATATTAAACCACACATCACGCCACAACCAGCCAGTGCTTTGTGCAGGATACGTTAGGGTAAGCTTACCAACCAGAAGGAGTCTGGTGCAGTCAAGTGTTTATGATGTTCCACACAACCGAATAAAATCTAAACTTGGCAGAATATTATTATTATTTACTACATTACAACCGTCGCAACCACGTAAAAGAAATCGTGTTCTCCCAAATTAGTTGAACTGCCGTGACTCAAGATAACGGGCCTATTAGTGGCTACATCCACCACTGACCCAGGTTGTCTAGATCAAGGAAAGAAACAGTTTTGCGGTTATTAATGACTTGACCGCCTTGAACATATCTACCTAATTTCTTTATCAGCACATTACAGGCTAGTTCTCTCTCCACATCTGCCAGGCTAGTTCTCTCCATATCTACCCATGTTGACTACACTGGGGTAGATGGCAGTATATACACCTATGCTAATTCATTAACATGAACAGTTATATAACAAGACTAAATACCAGTACATTCAATAACTGCAAACGTCAGACCTTACCAGTTCTAGCCATCTTAACACAATTTTTCAGTGATTGGCAGCCTAAATTGAACTACCCACAGCATATATTTATTGAACACGTGAAAAAAGAACCACAGTTGACTACAACCAAGGTGTTACAAACTGTCAATCAGCATTGAATCAAGGTACAAGATGCATGAGGGTGGGCATCTTTCCCTGCCAAGTATTATTCATCCAAACAAATCTTCAAAGAATAAATTTGCACTAAGGTTTGTCATAAATACTGTACAGTATACTGTACTGTATACAGCAAGTCTCATTCTGCATAACTAATTAGACCTACTGATGAATACCGTACTTTGTCAAGACCTCAGTTCATGCCACTGTATTATTGGAGGTGATCATAACCTAAGCTTTCCTACATTACTTCTGCAATCCTTGCCAGACTATTGTACAGTACTTGTACCAGAAGGGGGATGTCTGTTGCTCATTACGTTCTTGGCACTGATTTTTTTTTTAAACGTAGGTTTGATTTTTAAGGTTTGTGTGAACTATTTCACAGAGAGGACAGTTTAAGACAAGAACTTGAGCCATTAACAAGCAACAGTGTCATGCAGAAAATTAATTGCATGGGGGCAGATGTTAGTATGCATGTTCAAACATTCTGGGGTTAATTTGAGGGGCCCAATACTGCCAGCAATAGCAGAAAAGTACAGATATGGGCATTGATAAGGTTAGTTAAGAGTTCATCAGATTGCATAATGTGAAAAGTGATACCATGGCACCTACTTGGGAGACAGCAACTATGAGAACCTGTAACACGTACTGTACCTCAGATACCCTGCAACTGGTAGTGAACAACCCCCCTCTCCCCTGCAGTGAAATAAACTGATAACTGTTCCCTATTGACTTTTGGTAATGCTGTGGGAACTCCCGAGTGCTTCTAGTTATCTACGGAGCTACCTTGTATTGAAAGAAGAGATTTCCCCAAGCTTTCCAGATAAGATATAACTTGCGAGATCTTTTCTAGGGAAGGCTTGATAATAATAATAATAATAATAATTAACGGTTTATTGAAAGAGCTTGGCAGCCAGAAGGCTGAAAATATACAGTTACATATTTGGGGAATGGGTTTCAAATTACAAATAATATACAAGTAACATAAGTGATACAAATAAGATATATAATAACTAGATGGGGAAAAGCTCAAACTACAGTGCATTTCAACAGTGACCGTGCAAGAAGTAGTATTTACTGGGAGTGAATACACTGGTTTATTACAAGTTATTGATAATAAACCAGCATGCACATGGAGGTGAAGGAGAATTTTTAAGGTTCAGTTGTGTGTTCAATTGTTTCACTGTATTTGGGTCGGTTGTATTTTTGCTAACCGCTTTATGGAATCAATTATTCACAGGATGCCTATCTCAGACCTTTTGTGGATCTTCTAGAATGTACACTGTATATTATCAGGTTCATAGTGCTAGTTTTGATTTTATCTAAAGTTCAACTACTGTATGATGCCTATTCTAACATGCAAGATGACAGGAATACTGTGCAAGGTCAGGAAGAGTAAATTAACACGAGGGCTTACCTGTAGGTAAAGTGCACCGTCACCACCACCCACTCACACATTACCTCAATACAGTACTAACCTTCAGTTTGTAGGGGGCAAACATCGACTTAAAAAGGTGTAAACATGTATTATTATTGCTTCACTTTACGCTACTCCATCCCATCACTAAGTATCTTTCATACAATTTCATTCGGGTATTATATCCAATAACAAGTCATACTCCCTATGTAGACCTACAGCTCCATGTAGTCTAGCCTGTAATATCTGATCATATTCTAATAACCTCAAATGACTTGTACATACTACATTTTCAAACCATAAAACTCGATAGGCACTGCATATCTATCACCGGCAGTTAAGGGAAAGTTTCGACTAATACGGTACTGATCAAACTGACCTTCCCTTGTCTTGCACAACACACTGCCAGTCATTTGTCTCCTACAGGGCTGGTTGTTCCAACAGCTATGCTGACTGGTTACTTGTAAACCTTAATCATTCAAAAACTATTTGATACTCCCATTCCTGGTTATGTGATGTGGGAAGACCCCAGTAAAAAGAATGCTACAGTACTGATATAGCTACAAAATACACACTTGACTCAATCTTGGAATCTGTACACTCAAACAAGACTACAGTTTATCACAAAATAAAGCCGTTCAAACTGAAAAATCTTTGGGTTCTCGGAGAGGAGTTTCCCCACTCTCCCAAGATTCCCTATTTGGTCTGATTCTAAGTTTTCATCAGTGCCTGCATCCCCCTCTATCTAACTTACCTCTTGAAGTCTCTCCAGGACACTCAGTATTGACGTTCTCCCCCCAACATCCCTTTAAATCACGTCTTAATATTTCACTTCCCAATGCCACATTTATCTCCCTGCCACTTCAGGATTTCTGGACAGACTTTTTTGAAGAGCAAGATATCAATATTTTCCAGAGCTACTCACATTCAGCCACCAAATTCCACTCCTGGACACACCTGAATGAGATCCTATTCAAAAAGATGAAGACAATACCAATATACATTTTCTTTTCAATCTCACAAAACTCTTTGAGAATTCACCTACCACTGCCCGACCACCCACCCACCCACCCTCCCTCAGCTGCCATCATCAGCGGACAGTACTCACCATCCTTGGTGGGTAGTTTGACCTTCTCCTCTGTGTCGATCTTCTTCAATTTGTCTGGGGTGAAGGCCTCCAGCTGTCCCTTAAGGGCAGTGTCTACCTTGGGCAAGTCCTTGAGATGGGTTTCAGTGCTCATGGTGGTGCTGGGTCAAGAGTGGGTATAGCTTAACCACTGTACAACTGCTGGGATACAAGAGAAACACTGATTACTCAACTTGCCATCACCCTTTAAAGTACATTAACTAATCTACATGAATATTGGAGAGAAAATATGGTGAATCAAATAACAGAAAATCTGTATTCTAAAAAAAAAAGTAATCCTTGCATACTTTTAGGCCTCTGCAACACACAGTACAGGCACTATCTGTGAGCTTTGTTGAACACCTGTATGGAGCTGAATAACTGCCTTAGATTTCAAATGGATATAAACTCGCCTGATGGATGTATGCATATACAAAATGGCAGAAAAGACGAAGTTTTTATTATATCTCAAGTATGGATAAGGCTTTTCAGCAACTCTTTAAAAGCTTATTAGATCGATTGATATAACCTACACAATATAAATTGGAATGTTTAATTTCACTTCATGGTCAATTCGTATAAATCTGGATCTTCAAGGATAAAAATATCTGGTTTAGTCTTTACAAGCCAGCATGGGAACCACTATAAACAGCAATTAATGTGAGACATCAAAGGTTGTGCACAACTGCTGTCTATGTTTAGGTTCTAATTACCAGTGGTAGCGTCACCTCACGCCAGGCTTCCCCAAACAGTCCCCTCATGCAAAACTCTTCAATTTTTATCACTTATACAATTCCAATATTTCTCAGTACCAACATTACACTGCAAAATTACTTCGTTTGGTCTTTAGTACGCTTATTAATTTATGAATGACAATACAAATCTAAATTAGGAATTGTACAATACAGTACTGTAGCCATTAAACCATACTTTAATAAAAATAAGTTTTACTGAAAATTGCACACATAAGTTACTCAACGCAATGTGGAAAAGCCTACATCATAAATACAATATGTAAGATACAAGCCAAAGTAACTAAGT